>JAMXBB010000005.1:21215820-21279945 GCA_024138015.1 Lumnitzera littorea | reverse complement strand
TCATTATTACTAAAATCTAACTTCACTGTAATATCTCGACTAACTTTTTCATTCTAGTTGTGAAGTTTGGGCTCAATTGGATAAGTTACCCTAAAAGCCCTAAATCTGAGCTCGGTTATCTTAAGCTCAATTTTGGAAGCTTACACTTAATGTGATTAATTTCACATTAGGATTCGAGCATTTTTAGGATTTAGAAATTGAATTAAAACCTAATTTAGAAATTGATGCGGAAACTGAAACCGAACCCAAATCTAACCCAAACCTAGAATATTTATAAAAGACTTAAGACCTAGATAATTAGGTATATTAAACCCTAAACAACATATAACAATAAGCGTTATATGATAAAACAAACTTATAATAGTTATATGAAAAGCTGAAACCACGTTTGTGTTATAGGGATGATCGGCGATGGCCTGAGCAAATCGGACCTCAAGTGAGTGAGTGGGGAGTCGAGGTAAGTTGGTATTAATACGATGCTGTATTTTGGAAGCTTAAGATTATGCTTGGTTGTGCTTGTTAGATAGTTGAATGTGTGCATGTGCTTGATTATGGGTGATGCTATGATTCTATTTGTTGCTCTGGCATATATTGTATGATTTGTATGTAATGATTGATCACCCTAAACTGGACTTAATCAAATATACGACCAGTAATCATAATCGAACATGCATGCAACCCGTTAGGGGAACTTAAGACTCTTCGGCCAAATACCGACCCTTTCGAAAGGGATAGCACAAGATTGCAAAATGGTCCCTTCTTTATCCTCAGTTGAACTAAGTGATAGGAGAGGAGGTCGCGGCGAGGGTGAAGACAGTGGTTCGAAGGTAGTCGCGAGAGGAGTAAGGTCTCCATTACACAAACTTGGGTTTGGTCGTGACCTGTTGCATTAATGGCAACTCCTCAACCCGGATTAGAGCGAGCGCAATTCTCTAATCTCACGACGGGCCGGACAACGTCGTGCGATGGCATTTGCTTACACATGCATTGCATCTAATAAGAGATTGAAAACCTTGTTGTGTTTCTGGTATAGTTTTAAGTCTTCCGTCCCTGCTTACTGAGCTGTGGTTGCTCACATCCCTATAAACGTCGTGCAGGTGCTGGCTAAGAAGCGGCAAACAACTACTCTGAAGCTAGCAACTGCTGGATCCTGGGGAGTGAGGAAAAATGTTGAAGAATAAACACATATTTTTTAAGGTCTAAGTTTTTATTTTAGAATTTTTTTTCATTTCCAAATGATGTAATAATTTGGAAAAAATACTATAGAGAAATAGTGTAAACTTTAACTGCAATAACTGAATTATAACATATAAATTTAATTCCTCACTTTTATAGGTAAATGATTTGTTTAAATTACAAATTGTCTACTTTAAAGCGGGTTAGTTGTGGACACCTTGTGTAGATCAGGTCTAAGATAGCGGTTGTAAGGCCAACTTCTATCTTAGAATGGTTTACACGGTGGGGCTGTTACGACTCTGCCGCTTCGAGGCATGACACACACTTCCTAATTAGATGTCTTAATACATAGTTCATCAATTGCATGAAAGTGCTCGAGGCATTCGATAAGCCAAATGGCATGATTATCCACTCATAGAGTTCATGCCGAATTTTGAACGCAATCTTCCATTCGTCTCCCAGCCTCATGCAAATCTAATGATAGCCAAACTTAAGATCAATTTTGCTGAAAATCTTAGCTTCACTCAATTCATCCAACATATCTTCCAACCTTAGGATAGGATACATGTACTTAATAGTAATCTTGTTCACGGCACGGCTGTCTACACACATCCGTCAGATTCTATCCTTCTTCGGCATTAGAAGGGCGGGTACAATGTAAGGGCTAGGGCTTTCCTTCACATATCCTCTCTTTAGCAACTCATTGACTTGTAGTTGGAGCTCAGCAGCCTATTCGGGATTCATCCGATAGGTGGACTTATTTGGCAGTACGGCGCTAGGTATTAAGTTAATGCAGTGCTCTATACTTCGAGTTAGGGGCAACCCCTTAAGTAACTGTTCTAGGAATAGATCAGCATACTCGTCCAACAACTCCTTTATTTCCTAGGGTAGTTTACCTTGCTCCTGTATTTCTAATAGGTGCCTGACTAACATGAAGGTTGGCTCGTCAGCATTGATGGTTTCTCAAAGCTCGGCTTTACTCATTACTAGAGCCTTCTTTAATCCGTAAGCAAGTTTTGTCTGCGACTTGTTAACTTCTCTTGGCAGCATCGGGTTTAGTGTGATCTTCCGATCATCCTTCTCGAACATGTACGTGTTCTTGTAGCCATCATGGATAAAGCTTCTATCAAACAGCTACGATCTACCTAGTAATACATAGGAAGCACACATGAGCAGCACGTAACAGAGAATTTAGTCTAAGTAATTCCTTATAGTGATCAGCAGTAGTATTTGCCGAGTGACATGTAATGCGCCTTTCTCACTCAACTAGTGCAATTTGTATGGCTTTGGATGTACAACAATCGGCAACTTTAGTTTTGAAACGAGATCAACTAATGCCATATTGGTGTAACTTCCACTATCCACAATGAGGAAGTAAACTTGATCATTCACTTTATAAGTGGTATGAAACAAATTCTCTCTCTACTCCTCCTCTCATGAGGGTTCCATGTTCATAGTGCATCGGACAACCATGTGTAACATATCCAAGTTCTCAACAAACATGTCCTCCTCAATCAGCTCTTTCTCGACATTTTCTTTTTCAGTAGAGACTTCCTCCTCCTCAGGTTCCTTATTTGTACTGTCTACTTCTAGTATCAAGGCATCTCCCTTAATGACCATTGTCCTGTAGTTCAAGCATTAAGTAACCATATGTCTGAATTCTTGGCACTTAAAGCACTTGATTTGGCTCATCTTCCTGCCAAACCGTTGTCCATTCTCATGAGTTTGGGTCAGCACTTCACCATTAGGTTGGCCTTTCTATTCGGCTTGGACATTAATCTTTCAGCTCGGTTCGGTACTCAACTGAGCTCGGTGGCTTACCTGTTCGAGTCAGCTAGTCAGCATCCTGGTCGTTAGTCGGCTCCTCCTTTGCCTTTTTACTCGCTAGGCAATCCTAACAGCTTCATCCACTATGTCAAATTGTTAGAGCTCCACAATGTTTTAAGTATCTCCTCTTAACCCAATAATGAATCTTGAGATTGTTTGGGCCAGTGGTTCCTCCACTTCACAATGGACCATAAGTATTTGAAATTCTTGAACATACTCGTTAACAGTCTAGCCTCCTTGTCTCAACTCTTAAAGCAAAGTAAAAGTATCTCGAATAGAAGTTTCTGGCACAAATCTGTTTCTGAGTATTCTCTTTATCTTATGCTAAGTATTAATCTATCGGTAGCCCTCTTGTCTCCTTATGGCCTGGAAATTCTTCCACCACATAGCGGCATATTTAGAGAACTTAATAGCAACAGTTTTCACTTTCTCATAATCCTCGTAATGATAATAATAAAAAACATGCTCCACCTTCTCTTCCCACTCCAAATATTCATTAGTATTCCCAGATCCATTGAAGCTCGGAATCCAAAACTTCACATGGTCAGATGCTCTAGGGACTCGTACGTGCTCTTCTTCGAAATACTCTTCCTTATCCTTTTCATCAAGCTCTCTTAAGTCTATCATTCACTTCACTTGTCTACCTACTCCTCTACCTTGAATTGGTCAAGCTAAGTTCTAACCTCTAACAGGTTGAACAGTTTGTAGGGTATTTTACACAGCCACAATAGGTTAGCAAGGCAATGCACAAATAGCTCGAGTCAAATCCACCAAGAGGTTAGCTATCTCATCAAGTCTCTCATTGGTGATTCTAGGTGTTCCTTGAGACTGTCGTCCATAGTGGACAACTCCACTATTGTCATCTCCCATACCAATATTCATACTCGGATTTGTCGTTTTCTCTATAGATTTAAAGTTCAAACAAACACTTTCGGAAATTAACAATTAACAACACAACATTCAAATGAACACAATAACTTGCTCCGTTTCACATACGTAGAACATAGTATAACAAAACTTCAAAATACCAACAACTCAAACAAAACCTCCACTCTGATACTAAGATGATGCAAACCGTGATCAAGAATAGACAAGGCCAGTTGCTGAATGGGTCCAAGCTTGTGGAAAGCTCGAAATGGAAGTGGTGGGGAACGTACGAAATGATAATTATGAATGAAGAAGTAAGTAAAACCCACGAACAACTCTAGAGGATATGACGCACCAATGGAACTTCCAAGGACTCACGGCATAATTCAATATGATGCACGAATCGATTCGCTTAGGTTACTTGCCACCTAGCCTTGCTTAAAAGTTAGGATAAAAGTGATCCCAAGAGTAAACAGAGTGTTTACATAAAGAAGAAAACACAAAAGTATATTAACGGTAATCTAAATTCTAGTTCTAGCTACAAGTACAAGGTTATTTATACTCATAAATTAAGGTAACTTACCCAAAAAGGACATTTCCTAAGGAAGTAATGTATAAGACACAAAAGGTAAAAATAAATATACAAGAAAAACAATCATTGGTGGAATGAATTCTATATATGATACTGTACACATGGCAATGCTATATTGGTAAGGCTATTAGAAGATGTAGACAAAAAAGTACGGACAGCTTACTTGTCTAAGCAAGGGTAGCTTAATCAGTTTGGAGTCTCTCTATCTCGGCTTCTTAGCAAAGAAGATGCCAAGTGATTGGACAGCTCAGGCATAAGTGAGTATTCTTCAATTCGACGCACTACGGAGAAATAGGTAGTCATTCGGCTCGGCATAAAGGATTACTCAACAAGGAAGTACTTGGCCTTGGCAAGGGTCGGATAGAATAGGAGCATTTATCTTGCCAATCCTTCTAGTCCTCGGGCTTAGCTGCAGGTCAGTGGTCCGATAGCCTGATTCCTATCACTTTGTCCTAAGGTTACCTAAGACATCTAAAGTGAGCAATTCTATTTTTGTTATAGTAGACCACTTTAGCAATATGATACACTGTATTTTGTGTCATCGAACTAATGATGCCTTATGTATTTTTAATTTGTTTTTGCAGGAGTTTGTCTAACTACATAGAGTACCAAAGACTATTGTCTCATATTAGGACACAAAATTTTTGAACTATTTTTAGAAGACTCTTTAGAGAAGACTTAGAACTAAACTTGTATTCAGCTTCAATAGCCACCCTCAGATCGATGACTAGATTAAAGTGGTAAATAGGACTCTAGATAATCTACTTAGAGCTGTCATGGAAAAGAACTTGAGGGATTGGCATTTGTACCTCCTAGTTGTGGAGTTTACATACAACCGAACTGTCCTTAGCACTACTGGGAAAACCCCATTCGAGGTCGTCTATGGCCTTAACCTCATTATTCCTCTAGATATGATTGATATCTCAGCAGCTACTGAAGAGAGTCAATCCAGAGTCAAACGAGCCCAGGAATTGCATGAGCTATACCAGTCTGCAACCAGGAAGATCGCCAAGTTCAATTAGAGACAGCAAGAAATTGGCAACCAAGGCCGCCGAACTATTTCTTTCCACCCAAGACACTTGGTGTGGATATATCTTAACTGAGAACGATTCCCATGCTTGAGACAAAATAAGTTATCTCCTCAAGCTGATGCTCTATTCAAGGTCCTGAAGAAAATCAACCACAATACTTACCAAATCGAGTTACCTGATGACTATGGAGTTTCTTCTACCTTCAATGTATCCAATCTGACCCCTCACCAACCAACAGAAGAAGACCCTGCAAGCGCCCCATAAGAAAGAGCAGATACCGCTCCAGATTTGCGGACAAATCTTTTTGACCCCCAAGCAAATAATAGGAATTAACCCCTCAGACCAATCATGCGTAGCCGAGCTAGAAGACTTCAAGGACTCACTCGGAGGATACTAGCTCTAGGCTATAGCCAAAATGGGGATTCCTATCCCGAGCTGATCTCCTTCTGACTTGACTAGTAGATCTTTACATGTGTTAGATCTGCCCTTGTTCAATAACAACGCTTTATCCTAAGAGATAACCTAAGAGTAGTTGAGGCGAACACCCGATCAGACCACAAGCATCTTGCCCTGAATCAAGCTGACTTCTCTTTATAAGAACTAATTAGTCCCCAACCTGGTCCACATTAGGTCGGCCCTTAACTATAAACGTTACTTTGTTTATGCCTATCTTATATCATATTTCTCCCATCCAGACACCAAGCGATACGTGTCTTCTGATACAGTATTCCAAAATGATTCTTTCTTTTTCACATTAAATATTCTTTGTCTCTTTTACTCTTTTTAGTATGTCTTATGTAACTTAGTTGTAGAATACTCTTTTGTCTTTTCATACATGCAAAGTAACCTTAGTGGACGGGTATATAAACCTTACTTTCTTATATGCGGACTACAATCATCTCTTCAATACAGAATTATTCATTTGAGCAACCTTAGTATTCTTATTATCATTCAACTCTTATCTATTCTCTTTAGTAAGGAGTAGTGGCGAGTAACCCTTCAGTTCGGACCGATATGTCATATCTGGCTGATTATAAGTCAAGTAAGATCGAGTAGTGCATCATATCCATTTGGTCGTTGCTCAAACTTACTAACTTTTTTCTGTTTTTTCTTTTTCACTTACTTCGTTGCGGTGCCTCTCCGTGCGTTCAACCTTGGACATGCATCATAAGTAGTTACCCGAGTTATAGTGAGGTCTTTGACCTCTTATATAATGTCAATGCTAGCCTGTAGTAAGGACTTGTTGAGGATTGTGTTGAAACTTTGAGTCCGAATGTTGGGAAGCTTTAGCTCCTTGGTGAGAAATACCTCTGACCCAAACGCTAGGCGGAAAGGGGTTTCGCCTGTAGAGGTACGATGGGTAATCCTGTATCCTCATAAAATATTGGGTAGCTCATCTGCCTAAGCGCCCTGAGCTTGGTTTACTTTCTTCTTCAGGCTTTTGGGAGTAACCTAATTAGTTGCTTCAACTTGCCCATTTGACTAAGAGTGGGCAACCAATGTGAAGTGCGGCATGATGTGGTGCTTAGCACGGAATTCTCTAAACTTAAGGTTATCAAATTAATGCTAGTTGTCTATGATGAGGGCATAAGGGAACCTAAATCTGGAGGGGATATTGTTCTAAACAAACGACTTAACACTTCTCTTGGTGATCTTGGCCAAGCTTCGACCTTAACCCACTTGGTAAAGTAGTTGACGATTATAATGATGTATTGCCGACCTCTCAAGGCCTTAGGGAAGGCATCGAGAATGTCTATGCCCTATTAGGTAAACGACCATGGACTACTCAAGGGTTAGAGATTAATGTTAGGGGTATGACTAATTGATGCATACATCTAGCATTAAGGGTACTTCTAAGCAAGTGCCTTGGTATCTTGCCTCATGGCTGGCTCGTAATACCCAAGCTACAGAGTTCGAATGTAGAGGGCTTGGGATTGGATGTAGTTGCTGCATACTCCAACTTATAGCTCTTCCGTAACGTACAAACCCTTATCTGCTCTAAGCCATTTGAGTAAGGGAAGATGCCCGAGTCGTCTAGTCACTCGGCATCTTCCTTGCCAAGAAGCTAAGATAGAAAAACTTCGTACTGACTAAGTTACCCTTGTTCGGACAAGCAATCTATTCATACTTTTTTATCTATATCTTCTAATAGTCTTGCCAATGTAGCATTGCCTCGTATATAGTATCATGTGTAAAATCTGTTGCACCAAAGATTGTTTTCCTTGTATATTCATTTTTACCTTTTGTATCTTGTACATTACTTTCTTATGAAAAGCCCTTTTTGTCTTTTCTCTTTTTGGGCAAGTTATCTTAACTTATGGGTATAAATATCCTTATACTTGTAACTAGAATCAGAATTCAAATTACCATTAATACACTTTTGTGTTTTCTTCCTTACATAAACACTCTGTTTACTCTCGGCATCACTCTTATCTTAACTCTTAAGCAAGGCGAGGTGCCAAGTAACCTCACCGGATCGATTTGTACATCATATTGAATTATGCCGTAAGTTCTCGAAAGTTTCATTAGTGCGTCATATCTTCTGAAGTTGTTCGTGGGTTTTGCATACTTCTTCATTCATAATTATCATTTTGCACGTTCCCCACCACTTTCATTTCGATCTTTCTACAAGCTTAAACCCAATTAGCGACCGGCCTTGTCTATTCTTAGTCATGGTTCACATAATCTTGGTATCAGAGTAAAGGTTTTGTTTGAGTTGTTGGTATTTTTGAAGTTCTGTTATACTCTATTCTACGTGTGTGAAGCAGAGCAAGTTATTGTGTTCATTTGAGTGTTATGTTATTAACTGTTAATTTCCTAAAGTGTTTGTTTGAACTTTAAATCTGTGGAGAAAATGACAGACCCAAATGTGAATATTGTTATAGGAGATGACAATAGTGGAGTTGTCCATCATAGACGACAGTTTCAAGGAAGACCCAGAAGTACTTATGAGAGACTTGATGAGATGGCTAACTTCTTAGTGGATTTGACCTAAGGTGTTCATGCATTGTCTTGCTGACCCACCGAGACTGCACAAAATACCCCACAAGTTACTTAACCTGTTAGAGGTTAAAACCCAGCTTAACTAGTTCGAGGTGGAGGAGTAGGTAAATAATAGACTTGAGAGAGCTTTATGAAGAGGACGAGGAAGTGTATTTCGAAGAAGAGCATGTACAAGTCTCCAGAGCATCTAACCATGTGAAGCTTCGGATTCCGAGCTTTAATGAATCTAAGAATGCTGATGAATATTTGGAGCGAGAAGAAAAGGTGGAGCGTATTTTTTATTATTATCATTATGAGGATTACAAGAAAGTAAGAACTGCTGCTATTGAGTTCTTCAGATATGCCACCATGTGGTGGAAGAATTTCCAAGCTGTGAAGAGATGAGAAGGTTACCAAGAGATTAATACTTGGCTTGAAATGAAGAGGATACTTAGAAACAAATTCGTATCAAAAACTTATCTTTAAGATACTTTCACTTGGCTTCAAGAGAGAGATAAGGAAGCCAGACTGTTGACGAGTATGTTAAAAAATTTCAGATGCTTATGATTCGTTGCAAAGTGGAGGAACTACTAGCCCGAACAGTTTCAAGATTCATTACTAGGTTGAGAGGAGACATTCAAGACATTGTGGAGCTCCAACGATTTAACATAATGGACGAAGTTGTTAGGATTGCCTAGCGAGTAGAAAGGCAAAGGAAGAGCCGACTAATGACCAAGATACTGACTAGCCGACTCAGACAGGCAAGCCACTAAGTTCAGTCGAGTACCCAACTAAGTCGAAAGATTGATGTTTGAGCTAAGTAGAAAGGCCGACCTGATGGTGAAGTGTTGACTTGAACTTATAAGAAGGGGCAAGAGTCTAGCAGGAAGACAAGTCAGATCAAGTGCTTCGAGTACCAAGGATTCGAACATATGGCTGCTTAGTGACCGAATCGCAGGACAATGGTCATCAAGGGAGACGCCCCAATGCTAGAAGTAAACAATACAGATGAGGAACCTGAAGAAGAGGAGGTCTTTACTGAGAAAGAGTTGATTGAGGAGGACGTGTTTGCTGAGGACTTGGACAAGTTATTCATGATTGTCTGATGCACTATAAACATGAAACCCTCACGAAAAGAGGAGTAGAGAGAGAATTTGTTGCATATCACCTATAAGGTGAATGATCAGGTGTGCACCCTTATTATGGATAGTAGAAGCTGCACCAATGTGGCATCAGCCAATCTTGTTTCAAAACTGAAGTTGTTGACTATTGCACATTCAAAACCATACAAATTGTACTAGTTGAGTGAGAAAGGAGCATTACATGTTACTCGGCAAATATTACTGCTGATCACTATAGGGAATTACTCAGATTAGATTCTCTGTGACGTGCTGCCCATGTATGCTTCCTATGTGTTACTAAGCAAAGCGTAGTTGTTTGATAGAAGAGTTATCCATGACAACTACAAGAACACGTACATGTTTGAGAAGGATGACTAGAAGATCACACTAAACCTGATATCACCGAGAGAAGTTAACAAGTTGCAGACAAAACTTGCTTACAGATCGAAAAAGGCTATGGTAATGAGTAGAGCCAAGCTCCGAGAAGCCATCATTGCTGACGAGCCAACCTTCATGTTGGTTAGACGCCTATTAGAAATACAAGAGCGGGGTGAACAACCCTAGGAAATCGAGGAGTTGTTAGACGTGTATGCTGACCTATTCCCAAAGCAGTTACCTGAGGGGTTGCCCCCAACTCAAAGCATAGAGCACTGCATTGACTTAATACCTAATGTCGCACTACCAAATGAGCCCACCTATCGGATGAATCCTAAATAGGCTGTTGAGCTCCAACGATAAGTCAATGAGTTGCTAGAGAGAGGATATATAAAGGAAAGCCTTAGCCCTTACTCTATACCAGCTATTCCAGTACCAAAGAAGGATGGAACTTGGCAGATGTGTATAGACAGCCGTACCGTGAACAAGATTACTATCAAGTATAGGTATCCTATCCCAAGGTTGGAAGATATGCTGGATAAATTGAGTGGAGCCAAGATTTTCAGCAAGATTGATCTTAAGTTTGGCTACCATCAGATTTGCATGAGGCTAGGAGATAAATAGAAGACTGTATTCAAAACTTAGCATGGACTTTGTGAGTGGATGGTTATGCCATTCGGCTTGTTGAATGCCCTAAGCACTTTCATACGATTGATGAACCACGTGTTAAGACATCTGATTGGAAAGTATGTTGCGGTATACTTTGATGACATATTAGTTTATAGTGTCGACATGCTGAGTCATTATTGTTGAGCCTGATTTTTCACCTCTTGGTTTTTTATAAAATTAATTTTCTCTAAACTAATAAGTATTAAACCTTACCAGTTTAATACTGACCCTCGACTAAAATTTAAAGAAAATTGGTTTTTTTATACTTTGAAAACATTTTGAAGTTGCCATCCAACTGAAGTTAGGAAAAAGAGTTATTGGTTATAACTTAACTACTAGTTTTTCAATAAAAAATCGATTTTGTAAAATGGTTTTTAAAACTTGAAATCTAAATCTGGGGGTATGATTTTTAAACCCATATGGGTACCATTGACTTTTCAAATTTAACCTTAATCTTAAAAATCACCTTTTAATTTTAAAAGACAAAACTCGATTATTATTTACTTCTGATTGAATCACCTAAGTAATCTAAACTAAAAAAAATGAAAATTAGATTTTTTTTTATTTTTATTATCGCCTAAAAGGTGTCTACGTACCTGCTATTCAAGATCAAACGTACGTAGCTCTTTTATGAAAACTTTAGTGAGTTGGTTTTGTTTTTAAAAAAATAATGATTGAGTTTACATTTTACTCAATTTAATTTATTTAAGAAAATTTCTAAAAAAGGAAGGTCCTAGATTGGCCTTTTATTTACTTTTGAAAAATTCTAAAATGCCTTAAATTTGAAAAGAATCCAATTATTTTTTTTTTTAGTTTTGAAAGCCTGATTTTTCTAAGTATTAAAAAAAATCTTTATTCCCTAATTATTTACTTATTTATCTCTACTTTTACTTTATTCTTATTTATTTTTGTTTTTTTATAATTCTATTTATTTTTATTTTTATTAAACTAAAAAAATTAACTAAGTAAACTTCCTTTTCTTGTTTTTTCTTTTCTTTCTATTTTCCTTATTCCTTTTTTTTTTCTTTTTTATTTTTTTTCTTTTTTTACATTTACATTTGGACAAAAAAAAAATAAGTAAATAAATAAATAAATGCAAACTGAAATTGGTTCAAACTAGGAAAGAGGTGTGGGTCGGATTGGCTAGAGTGGATCTCGAGTTGAAGTGCAGATCCGAGTCAGGTTTGGGTCATTTTCAACTTCACTTTCAGCAGTAGAGGCAAAGGGCAATTCAAGGTGATTCAGGTAATATTTTTCGTGGGTGAAGAGTGTTTCATATGTATTTTGCTGCAGATGGGGGGAGGGGGGGGTGGGGGGAGTTGGGTAGAGAGGTTGCTATGGCTTGGGGTGGTTGTTTAGGTGGTGTTTGATGGTGGTGGTTAGCGGTAGTGTTTTGGTGGTGATGTTTGGTTGGGTGGTTGGGTATGAGAGAGATGTTAGGTGTAGGGTTTCAAGTTGTGGGGAGTTCAGCTGTAAGGTTGGTTTGGGTTGAGGAGAGTCAGACATAGTAGTTCGAGAGGGAAGGGATTCGAAGGTGGTTATTTGGTTGGGTGGCTAGGAGCTACGATGGTGGTCGACAGGTCAAGTTCTGGAGCTTGTATGGTAGTGGAGTTAGCTAAGGTGGTAAGCTGTGGTAGTAGGCTAAAGAGAGAGAGAGAGAGAGCTATGATTAAAGAGAGAAGACAAGAGAAAGAAGAAAGAGAGAGCTTGCAAGTGCTCGTATGTGGTTGTCTCTAATAAGCTCCCTTAACACCCTTTTTATATACAAATTCAACCCAAAAACTATGGAAAGCTCAAATCGACCTTGAATGCAAAATGCCCAAAAATTCAGTTTTTCCTGAATTTTGGAGCTCAGTTTGAATGCTCTTTTAATTGAATTTGGACGTATTATTGGGTCCAATTCAAAGTAGGCTATGTGATAAACACAATCAGAGCAAGGAATTGCGTACATGTATGTATGTGAAATTTGCGCGAAAATTGGCTCCAAAGTGAAGGGGGTAGGCTATTCTTGATTGGGAAAGTGGAGGAAAGTTTAGAGAAAATGACGGAAAACTGAGAGAAAGAGAGGGAAAGTGCTAATGTGGCGCTACCTCAACCAACCTGACCAATCTCGACCTGCCACGTATCATCACGTGACATGTGGTAGCTAACGCAGCATGCTACGTGGTTGACGCGTAGTGCTACGTCAGCACATTGTCCAATCCCAACCGGTATGTGGTGCAACCAAATCTTGATACATGGCAGTCCTTAATGTGATGAAAAAAATGAAAAAACTTTGTATGCTCCCTTTAAGATTCGAACGTAAGACCTCTAACCGAACCCAAGACCTCTAACCAATGTCTATTAGAACCCAAGGCCAATATCCATATGCTTATCTATTAAACTATTGGCCTGTGCCTTATTCATATGTATAATTAAATTGCATATATGGACTCGGTTAGTCTGGGTTAAATTTAAATCTAAGCCTAAGTTCAACAGCTCAACTTCCAAACCTATTTAAAAATCTACCATAATAAAATATTATTTCCTAAAATCTTTTTTTTTTTCAATTTTTTGTAATTTTTTCAATTTTCTAACTTTTTCAAATTTTATTTTCCAAATTTCTTATTACTTTTTTTTTGTTTTCTTTCTAAATTTCCTATTTTTGATATTTTTCCAAATTTCTTAATTTTTTGTGCTTTTTCTTATTTTTGTATTTTTCTAAAATTCTTATTTTTTTTATGAATTTCTTTATTTTATTTGTTTTCTTTAATTTCCTATATTTTTTGTGTTTTACCTAATTTAGGACCTATTGAGGAAATAAAATAAAAATAAAAATAATATAGAATGAAATAAAATAAAGGGGGCAAAAATTGGGTATCTAGAACTACAAACATCTCTGAGAAGTATTGGATATCTTTCATACCAAGAGACTATTTGATAATCTTAAAAAGTGTTGCTTTTGCTAGGAGGAAGTAGTAGTCTTAGGCTATATGGTCAGTGGAGGAGGCCTACGAGTGAATGATGAAAAGATCCGAGTAATTGTAGAGTGGCCAACTCTCATTACTTGTGTTAATGTAAGAAGTCTCCATAGACTAGCTTCGTTCTATAGACGATTCATCAAAAATTTTAGTATCCTCGCCGCATTACTTACTAAGCTAACAAAGAAAAACACTAACGTCCGATGGGGAGAAAGGGAGGAGAAGAGCTTTACCAAGGCAAAAGAGAGGTTGACCTTCGCTCTTGTATTAGTTATACCTAACTTTGAAAGAAAATTTGAGTTGGAATGTGACGCATTAGCCATTGGAATAGACACTGTCCTAATGCAGGAAGACCGACCCATTGCCTTCCATAGTGAAAAGCTTAGAAGATTGCAGTTGAATTACTTCGTGTATAACAAAGAACTCTTGGCATTGATTTGAGCACTGCAAGTTTGGCAGCATTATCTACTGCTGAGAAAGTTTGTTGTCTACACTGACCATAAATCTCTAAGGTACATCTGAAGTCAAACGAAGTTATCGAAGCGGTAGGCAAGATGAGTTGAATTCCTTGAAGGATTTAATTTTGTAATTAAATACAAGTAGGGAAGGAGTAACGTAGTTGCAGATGCTCTTTTAAGGAGACATGCGCTTTTAACAAAACTGTAAGCTAAGCTGTTTAAGTTTGCAAGTATTAAAGAATAGTATTCTAGGGATCCATATTTTGAACCCATAATCATGCAATGCACTAATGGAAGAATAGTGGATGAGTATTGTGGAGGATGGCTACTTATTCCAAGGTAGAAAATTGTATATGCCGACATATTCACTGCGGGAACTATTAATCAAGGAAGTCCACAGTAGAGGACTCTTTGGATATTTTAGAGAAGAAAGGACCTATGAATTATTGAATGGTTGCTTCTTCTGGTCGAGAATGAGGAGAGATGTGCATCGAATTGTTGAAAACTATGTTGTGTACAAGAGGGTTATGTACCGAGCCGAGCAAGGTAAAGTAATGCCTTTATCGGTTTTAACAAAGCCATGGACTAAATTGAGCATAAACTTTGTCCTTGGACTACAATGGACTACCTAAGGCAAAGATTCTATAATGGTCATTGTGGATCGGCTTAGCAAAATGGCATACTTTATGCCCGACTCAAAATTAATGATGCTTCAGCTATTTCTTCTCTTTTCTTGCAGGAGATTGTGCGATTACATGGCATACCAAGAAGCGTAGTCTCCGATATGGATCCAAAGTTCTTCAGCCACTTTTAGAGGACCTTATAGCGTCGGATGGGGACCAAACTACTATTCAGTACTTCCTATCACCCCCAAACTGATGGCTAAATAAAGGTGGTTAATTGCACTTTAGAATCATTGCTTCGAGTTGCAATGGGAAAGAACATAGTTGATTAGGACACCTACTTGCTAATGGTCGAGTTCACCTACGACCGGACAGTGTATGACACCATTAAGTAAACTCCTTTCGAAGCGGTCTATGGTTTCAATCCTAAGTTGCCCCTCGATCACACCCCTGTACTTGTACTCACGTAAGAAGACCTTGACGCGAAGGCTAAAGCACAATCCTTTTAATACATCTATGACAAAGTCACTCGGTATATCGACCAAGTAGCCAGCAAAATACGAGAGAAGACAAAGAGTAGGACAGCTAGACAATTTTGGCCAGGAGACTTGGTATGACTATACCTTAACAACGAATGGTTCCCGAACAAGAGAAAGAACAAATTATCTACAAGAGCTGAAGGACCTTTTAGAATCTTCCAGAAGATCAATGATAATGCCTATAAAATGGAATTACCCTAAGACTATGGAGTTTCTGACACCTTCAACATTGCCAACCTTAGTCCGTATCATCCTGACGGAAACTTAAATGAAAACCATTTGGATTTGATCCTAAATCCAAAACAACTAAGGGGAAATGATGGAAATCAGGCTACTAGACCACTAACTCGCAACCAAGCTTGAGGACTAAAGGGACTGACAAGACAAATCCTCCTGTTCTAACCAACTCCTATTGAGGCCAAGTACTTCCTTGCCGATTCACCCATTATGTCGAGCTGAATGACTACCCTTCTCTCTGTAATATGCTGAATTGAAGAATACTCATTTGCGCTTAAGCCATCCAATCACTCGGCATCTTCTTTACCGAGAAGCCAAGATAGAGAGACTCTGGAATGACTAAGCTACCCTTGCTTAGACAAGTAAGTTGTCCATACTTTTTTGTCCGCATCTTCTAATAGCCTTGCCAATATAGCATCGCCACGTGTATAGTATCATGTGTTCAATATGTTGCACTAATGATTGTTTTCTTTATATATTCATTTTTACCCTTTGTATCTTATACATTACTTCCTTAAGAAATGCCCTTTTGTCTTTTCCTTTTTTGGGCAAGTCGCCCTAACTTATGGGTATAAATACCCTTGTACTTGTAGCTAGAATAAGAATTCAGATTACCATTAATACACTTTTGTGTTTTCTTCCTTGCATTAATACTTTGTTTACTCTCAACATCATTTTTATCCTAACTCTTGAGTAAGACTAGGTGGTGAGTAACCTCATCGGACCAATTCATGCGTCATATTGAATTATATCGTGAGTCCTCGAAAGTTTCATTAGTGTATTATATCCTCTAGAGCTATTTGTGGGTTTTGCTTCCTTCTTCATTCATAATTATCATTTTGTACGTTCCCCACCACTTCCATTTCGAGCTTTCAATAAGCTTAAACGCATTTAACGACTAGTCTTGCCTGTTATTGGTTACGGTTTGCATCACAATCTGTAGTTGAGTTTTCGGTTCAGGGGATCTTCATGATGTTCCACGAAGGGAACTTAGTTAGAAGGCTTCTCACTTTCTCCAAGTACCTTGCCATAGTGTTGTCTCTAGCCTCATATTCACTTCGAATTTACTGGATGACGAGCATCAAGTTTTAGATGTTATATGTATATATATATATATATATATATATATATGAGACGTTAAGTAGAATCATAATTAACACCAATAAAAGTATATTAAAGAGTTAATCAAGATATGAACAAAAGGTTAAATTCACCTGAATAAAATTGTAAGAAAAAGGGTAAAAGACATTTATAAGAATTATAAATAAAGGGTAATAAAAAGATAAACTAAAACCTAATTTAGAGGCTGAATTAGAATTAGCATAAGAAGCAAATTCAAAACTTAGCTCAAAATGAGGATAATTGTGAAAGACTTAAAAACCTGTATAATTAAATATAGTAAAACCCTCAAGTAAAGATAATAATCTTAATTATAGAATAAAGCTTATATATAAATAATAGTTATATGAACACTAAAATAATATTTATATTATAAAGATCATCAATGAAGGCATGTCGTAAGTCACACCTTAAGTGAGTATGCGAGAAGTTCAGGTAAGTTTAGGATCAATACATTACTGTATTTTGAAGTACTGATTTATAATACTCGGAGGTTTAAGGTTATATATGTTTGTGCCGGTAGGTAGTTTGATTGTATGCATGCCAATGTGTATGTATTCTTAAATGTATTATATACTATTGGGTTACCGTACTGATTTACAATTATTTTGTATTGCGTAATATGAACTGATCACCTTAATTGGACTTAATAATATATGGCTTGCAAAATTAACTAGTTGGGCATTTTAACCTATTAGGGGAAACATTTAGGTTTCTTCGACCAAATACTGGCTCCTTCGGAAGGAATAATGCTAGAAAACATAATGGTCCCTTCTTCATCTTTAATTGAACTAAGTGACAGAAGATGAGGTTGCGACAAGAGTGAAGGTAGTGGTTCAAAGGTAATTGTAGGAGGAACAGTGTCTCCGTGGCATAAGCTTAGGTTTGGTGGTGAGCTATTAAATGTGCACTAAACTCCTCAACTCAGATTAAAACAAGTGTAATTTCTCTAATCTCATGATGGACTGGAAAACGTCGTGCAATGGAATTTGTTTATTGCATTGTATTTAAATAACCAATCGATAACCCTGCCTATACTTGATGTGTAGTCTTATGTCTCCATTCTAACTTATTGAGTAGTTGGTTGCTTACATCTTTATAGATGTTGTTGCAGGTGCTAGCTAGAAAGCGGCTTTATAACTACCTAAAGCTGGCAACTACTAGATCTTATGGAGTGAGGATATAAAATTGAGGATTGGTTACACTCTCGAAGTTTGGATCTTATCTTTAAATCTTTTGATATCAATTCATATATTACTTAAGTAAACTAAGATTGTATTACTAAATCTTGTAAACATTACACAAGATATTTAAATCGTAGTATGTATTTTTCATATTTTAGTAAGTAAATAATATGTTTAATTTGTGAATTGTTTACTTCAAAGTAGGTTAGTCATGGATGTCTTGTGTAAATCAAGTCTAATATAGTGGCTATAAGGTTAACTTTTATCATAGAATGGTTTACACAGCAGGACTGTTACGACTCTTTGCTTTAAGGCGTGACACTCCCATTGAAGCTAATGAGATTATAGTGGTAAGGATTCATCTTAATGGGCAACTTGCTCTTCATCTTTTTGCACGTATGTAGGGAGAGGATGTTAATGGAGTTGTTAGTGTCTACCATAATCTTGAGGACCTCAAAATTTGCGATCTTCACCCCTATTACAAGGGTGTCTTGATGAGGGGTGTCTACCCCCTTTAGATCTTCGTCAAAGAAAGAGATCTAAGTATCAACCTTTGCTTATTCTCCCAGATAGGCAACACCTTGGATGAGGCATTAATCGAACTGTTGGTGTTCAGCCGGCTCCCTAGGTGTGACCTTCCGATGATTATGTTGATGACGCCATTGGGGGTTCGATCATTACAGCAATCTTCATTCTATTTTGCTTAGGCACCCTTGGTTCACTGCCTTCGAGGTGCCCTGTCTTCATCATCGTTGGAACGATTGTCATTCCTCCGTTGGGCCACATACTCTCCAAAGAAGCCCTACTGGATAGTATATTCGATTACGTTCTTCAGCTGGAAGCACTCATTTGTGGTGTGGCCGTAGTCGTCGTAGAACTGAAAATACTTGTCCAAGTTTTGATGATTAGGATTCCCCTTCATCTTAAGGAGCTTTTACAGTAAACCTCTATTCCACCCTTTGGCAAAGACTTACGTGATTGGTCGGTTTAGAAGGGTATGCTGTGTGTAGATAGGAGGGGGAAGTAGGTTATGCTCAGCTCGTACGCTTCTTATTGCCCGAGCCTTCTCCTTTGACTCTACTTAGTATCTTACTACTGAAGCGATCTTTTAAGGACAATCTTTCTTTATCATTTTTGCTGCCCAACCTTTCTTAGTGGGCATTGCACCTGGTGCAAATATTGTCCTCTTAGTCCATGTATTTCTGGGCTTATTTCAGAATTTAGCCAGGGTCTTAGGTTTAGTCTTTACAAGCGAACAAAAGAAGTCTCTTACGGGGCTTATGTTGAGCTATGTAGCATGTACTGTTACTCCTTCATCCTACTGAGGGATCTTAGCAATGACATTGTTGAACCGAGCTACGTATTTGAGTAAAGTCTTCCCTTGACTCTGCCTAATCAAATATAAGGATGACGTATCCTTAGATGGGGGCTCATTAGCCCTGAAGTGGAGGCTAAACCTCTGTGCCAGCTCATTAAATGAGTCAATGAAGTTCTTGTGCAAGTGGTTAAACCACGTCTAAGCTGCTTTCCTCAGCATACCTGGGAAAGCCTTACATAAAATGGCATCCCCATGATTGTAAAGGTTCATGAGGGAGTGGAAGTGGAAGAGGTGATCATTAGGATCACCAGTGCCATCATATTGGTCTAAGGTAAGAAGCTTGTTGTTTAAAGGCAACACTTCATCTTAGATACCCTTAGTGAAGGGGGTTTTATTGCTGGTGACAAACTTGGTGTCGTCAGTTACCTTGCTCCCTTGTTACTTGGAGAGCCTTCTCATAATAGCACGAAGCTCGTTGAAGTTAACATTGTCTGTAGAACGAACTTAACGCACTGCAGAATGTGCCGATGCTTCATAGGAGTTAGTTACCTGCTTATTGCTAGCAATGTATGGTCATGGTTGGCTATAGACCATACCTACTATTCTTGCATTGGGGGATTAAGTTATTGATCCTTGCTGCTGTTGTTGTTGGTTGTGTCCAATATGGGCATCGGATGCTTCTGATGGGTAGGTATGCCTGTTGTACCTCTCATCGTCTTCCAAGCAAGCATAGAGCTCCCTATTTTGGGTTGCAAATTCCTTAAGTAAGCGCTCAGCGCACTCCAAACATGCTTCAAGTCTCTCCCTCCTAGCTAGGGGCTGATTGTTGGCAGGTTGGTTATTTACCAACCGATTGCTTTCAAGAACACGAAACATATTTTAAATCAATGGTGGTGTTTAGGTAAGAATTTAGTACGCATTTGGGTAGAAAATCAGATTTGATTCCCACAAACGGTACCGAATGTCATCTTCAAATATTGGTCAATAGAGATTTAGCTAAGATTGGGTTTCGCATAACAAAGAACTTGCAAGACAAAGAACAATAAGGGGCATTAGGAGATTGTCCGACATAACCATTTTAATACTTAAGTGAGATTGGTGTGTAAGGAGAGTAAGATTACTCGAAGATAAAAGTAGGCTATAGTATGTAAATTACCAAGTAATTTATCGTTGAGTAATGCCCTTGTATTTATAAAGAAGTTGAGGTAACAGTTAGAGAGGAGTTAATGAGCAAAAGTCATGTTCGCAAGTGTTAGGTGGTGGAGTTGTAATGTTCAACGTATTCCATAAATATAAGAGATAGTTATTAACTTGGTCATTCAGCCTTATTCGTAGTCTTTTGACAGTAGGTGATCGTTGTAGTTGGGCGGGTTGTGTTATAGGCTTCAACCGAGGTTGATAGGGTGGAAGGCTGAATTTGGAGGGGGCATAGCTTAGGCCATAAAAGCAGTCGGGTTGGTACAGGCCTAAAGGTCTATATCTAAAATGCCCTATCAACATTATGAATTTAAAAAAAAAAGGAAAAAAAAAGAATACTCTATTTATGAGATTTATTTATTTATTTTTGTTATTGATCATTATTTAGTTTTTCATTAAGTTATTAGTCACTATTTGATATAATTTCAATCCATTAGTTTCTATAAATAACTGCTCTAAATTATAAACAATTCATTGTGTTTTTCACTATTTTTATAGGCATACGACAATTCGTGAGATGAAACAAATAATTTATAATTAGCAATATTGTCACTGTATTAAAAAAGGCAAATTATTCATGTAATTTATTGTTTGTTAGTACTTTTCGCTAGCTTTCATACTAAACTTTTTTCCTTTTCTATATTTCTAATTTTTACTCTTACATGTATTTAACTACGTAGTTATATATTTTCCCAATATTAAAAAATCTTAATTGATATCTCCTCTATTGTTGTGTAAGATTATTTTTATTTGATCAATAATTAATGTATTATTGTCATTATATCGTATATTTCATATTTTTTCTCATACATTTTTATGAATGTTTATCAATTGTTGTATATAATATCAGTTTATTCTTTTTATATTTGTAAAAGTTAAGGAAAAAAAAAAGAAAAGAAAAAAGAACCTATTTAAATTGTAATTTTAATATGGTAGCCTATTAACGATTACTTAACTTTACCACTGTATAGACCCAAGATATTAAAATTGTTGTGAATAACATAATACGTATTAAATGAAATTTAAGGTTGTTAATTCAATAAGGAGTCAACTATTATTCATAATTTAAGATTCCTTATATAACTACATCTTTCCCGTAACCATGAAAAAATGGACTATTCTTATTGCTGGACTAAAAAATTCTTGATTACATTTTTATAAGCACATTACTGCATACTCGATGAAGAAATTAAAAATAATCACAATATTTTTAGTCTACATAGATAAGTAAATTGATAATATATTACTATTATTATTCATTTCCTTTTCCTTTTATATGTAGTTTTAGCTCAACTTATGCAAATTTTTTTCTTTCTTAAATTGATGACCATTCCTGTAATTTAATTAATTATATACTTTTATTTTATACCTATTTTAACTATATATTTTATATTTTCCAATTTTAAATGTGTTTGAAATCTCCAAAATTATGATACATACTTTACTTTCATCTCTATCTCTTTGTTAGTAGTAGGTAAACGGCGGTTGTTGTTCCTTATCTTTTTTGTGATAAAAGGGTAAATCGAAGTTATTGGTTGAAAGCCCCAAATATCTCTACATCAACATATTTTACATGATCTAAAGGAATTCAAATATGATCGGATAATAATAAACCTTTTTAGCATATTTCAAAGAAGTAAAATATTTAATCATCATTTCCTATGTTTTATATTTTCTGTTTCTTTAACTCTTATATGTTACTTATTCATACAACTTTGTTAGTTTTTTTTTTTTTTTCCTCAAGTCTTAGTCTAGTTTATTCTTCAAGGATTTTATTCTCCCCAATTCTTAGTTTAGTTTATTCTTCAAGGACTTTTAGTATATTACTGCTGCTTTATTCTTAAAATTTTAATTATTTATGGCTTTTTAATGTATTAATGTTATTGTTTTCTTTCTCTTTTTTTTTTTCTATTTTCATAGATATCCTAATGGATTATACATTATTTTTTATGTCAGTTAAATTTAATTTTTTCACACAAAATGTGAGTGCGCTGATTGTTAGTATCTCATTTAAAAAGAGGTGCATAAAAATTATAAATTTTCGTTAATTTATGTTAATATTATCATGGCTCTTCTTAGCGTTTTCCTTTACTTACACCTACAATTATCACTGTTTTCTTTCAGTAACTATAACGTCGCCAGAAAATCTCACTAGCTTCTAGGCACAAAATTACAATTAAAGAAAAAATTGGGAACTTAAATGGTTGAAAAAAAATGATAAATCACAAAAACATTTACGTACACTTTCTCAGTATATCTTAAATCATCTATCTTTAAAATTGGGAACTTAAACTTTTAAAAATTATACTTTTATGTCTTATTTTATTATTTTTATTGTTGGATAAAATAATAAGAATATACGAATACCATATTTTATTATTTTTATTGTGTAAAATATTCATTAGAGGATAAAAGTATCGTTCTCTCTCTCTTTATATATATATATATATATATATATATATATATATACACGTTACAGTCAGGTAAAACAAATATAGAGCTGTGTAATTGTAATTTAAGAGAAAAAAAAAAAGAAAAGAAAAATCATGCCCTTTCTTATCGACCTATTCAGATCTTTACAAGTGGCTGAACTTTCTACTGACCGTTGATTCGAACGCATCACTACTCAAGTCCCATGCGAACGCCCGTATTTGATAATTTGCACCATCAGTTACCTCGCTAACAGAATCGCACGCTTTAGATCGCAGTGTCAGAAAATTCATTCAAATATTTACATTTAAAAATATAAAAATGAATAATAAAATAACGGACGTTATTAATGGAGAAAATAGTAGAATTTCTCAAATATGGTGGGACTCCGTCCTCGATCACTGATGGGTTACGCCGTGTATCGCCAATATTTTTACATCGATAGTTTTGCCCTTTCTTATATGACATAATACCGCATATGCCCTCGTTTCGCTGAAGGCGTCAAAGCTATGCGTTGTGTGACGTCTGATATGCAACGGAAACGTGGGTTGGTAGGAGTAGAGTTGGTCCATAACAAGGTGGGGCTAGAAAAGGAAAGAAAAAGTAATTGTTTGGTCGTTATCCGCCAGGACTGGTGGGACCAGTGCGTATTTAATTAGTCGGGATCTACCATTAATCGTGTTTCCAAACTAGGTATTGGATTTGGTCGACTTTTGGTTTGCGGGAAAAAAGGAAAGGTTTTTTCTTGTTTCCAAATTTTTGGGTAATTAAAGTGAGAGGTATGAGTAATTCTCTATGCCAAATTGCAATTTGTAATATAATTAAAATAAATTTGCAAATTCGTCCCAAATTATCGGCTTTTAACCACTTTACTTTATGATACTATAGTTTTTGAAATATATATATATACACATCTTAAATGTTACTATAATAAAAAACTGTTGATATTTATATGTACATAATTGTGGATAAAATTTTTAATAAATTACGAATAAAGTTAATTTAGTAATGATATGTTAGTTTTTGTATCACCTCGACGTTTAGAAAAAGGGATATAAGTATGTATTGTACAAGAATGGGGTATTGATATAATTTATAAAGTTTATATAATCGTGAACACTATCTGAAAAAATTATATGAAAATCGAATCTTAAATATGTAAATTTCAGCTTATTGTTTCTTTTTGGGATTATCCAAATAAGTAAATGCCTTATTTTGTAAAAGCTAAGTCGATGCTATTTGCTTTTTCCAGGGCATGGAGGGAGCACCCAACCTAAAGCCCAGTCTAGAACCCCTGTAGGCATATAGGCCTATAACCAATGAACCACCATTATTCGGTTGAATCAAAAGCAACCTAATCCCTCGGGTAGCCGTAAAAAGCAGCCCAACCAACCCTGCTCACCTCCCCCCTCCATTCTTTATTTCGGTGAGCTCGAATTAATTTTTTATTATATTTTAAATTTAATATCTATTAAAATTAAATTATTAAAAATAACAATTTAATAATCTAAATGTAATGTATATTAAAACAGGTTGACAGTAGAAAAATCCAAATAGTTAATACGGTTGAAAAACTTACCACTGAACCGCATTTTAAAACCCAAACCTTTATCAAGAAGGACTGGACTATTCGACTTTTACGCTGTACAGCATATGATTTTTCAGAAGATATAATTATATAAGAATATATATGGGTTAAGGGGGTTCATTTGAAACAATCTATATCTGTAAGACTGTAACAAGTGAACAAACACATTTTGGTGATTTTTTTAGAATTTTTAATTTCTTGTGCATATTTTGTTTTGCCAAAAATAATCCTACAAACTTGAAAGGGAATAATTTTGAACGATGTTTGCTAAACCAAAAGTAAAACCGGTCACCACCCTTACAAGAATTACCCACCATCGTCCATCTCTATAAAATCCTCTTTTTCCCCTTACTTTGATATGTTGATACCATGATCAATTATACTATGTTGGTAAATGTAATACATTTATATTTTAGTTTTCAAAATTAAATTATACTTATTTGATCACACACACCGTCGCAATCTACTATCATTCGTTGATGCATGCCCATTAGATCTATAATACTTGATTTTATTAAAATTAAGGTAATCATTTAGTATCATTATCCTTATTTTTTAAAATTATCATATGCCACATTCTTGTTTTTTGAGATAGTAAAATTTTAAATGGAAATTAAATAAAAAATATTCATTAAATTTAGATCACATAACTATTCAATCCAGTTGTATTCCCAATTGATAATTTTAAGAAGAAAATGTATAAATAGTTAAAAAATAGAAGAAAAAAATATATAATCATAGAAATACAATATACATTTAGTTTTTAAAATACATATCCGCTAATAAAACTTAACTCACTTCATTGAATAAGTTACCATTTGCTAATAAGCAAAATGAATGAGATATCAATTGGAGAATTTAGGAAAGAAAGTTCTACATAAAGCTTAAATATGTAAAAAATTGAAAGGTGTACATAAAAATTTATGGATCGAATTGCATATTATGAAAGAAAAGTTAATAATCAAGTAAACCATGTAAGGATAAAGAAGATGTTTTTTTGTCTTTGATAACATAGTTGTTAGCATGTAGCATCAGATCATACAGAATTGAGTAGTATTAACTTCTTTGACAGGTGCATTTTAAGTTGTAAAACGGAAAAAAAATCAAGATATATATAATTAGGCAAAGAGGTGGCAAACCCGAGGGAGGGAGGGAAGAGAGTGATAGAGTCTTTAACTTTTAGATGCTTTAAAAAGCTTCTACCTTCCCACCATAAGCTCATAACCACCTACTTAGTCTTTTAGTTCTTTTCCATTTTGGATTGAAGTTGTATTTCACTAATAACATATATTAAACTATTCAATTTATTTTAATTTTCCTTCATTTCTTTGATGCAATGTGAAGAATACTAGGTTAAACTCAAGAGGGGGGGAGATGAATTGAGTTTAAGGACAAATTGTAATTCTTTTCTGATATAAACAATTAAATGTAATAATAAGAGTAATTAAAGTAACAATAGAACAATAATAAGTACGGAAATTAAAAGAGATAGGGATAAAGAAGATCAAGCTCAGATATAACGTGGAGTTTGAACCACTCCTTAGTTTTCACAAACACACAATACCTCCAACCGAGGATTTCATACCACTTTATTGATTTCTCAATTCAAGCTCCAAAAGCTATACAAACACAAACTTGATTACACAAGTTTCACATTTACAAATCTCAACACAAATCATAATCTCAACTCTCAATACAAAAACTCAATCTCAAGAATTATCAGTGTAGTGCTTTTAACTCTCAATACTTACAACTAATAGCTCATAAGCACTACACTTTAAATCTCTCTAAATATTAGCAATTTATGGTACAAGATACAATGAGAATTATAGACAATAAGAATATAAGAGAATGTTGAAATATTGCAGCAAAAAATCAATTCTGTACTGTCCTTGGTCGGGTTGTTGAGCATTTATATTATCTCATTCATTTCTTCCCATTATAATGCATTCAATACTCCAATGGCTAGTTGAATCTAACTTACCGGCAAGTCGGTTCTTTCAGGTTAGTAAGCCTTTTTTTTGTGTTTTCCAAGGTTTTATACCGTCAACTTAGTTCTTCATCAAGCCGTCAACCCGATAAGCCAAATATCACCTGAAAATTCTTTTAACATACAATAAACGAATACTCTTTGCAATATAACTTCAGGATCATTTGATCACTAGTTCAAAAGATTAAATTTCTTGTAGAGATAATTGATATATTTAATCATTAAGCAAGCTAATTGAACTTATTCAATTATCTCAAAATAATCAAATAATACTTAGTTTAATCATCCATTTGTTTTTGTTCTCTTAAAAAACAACATGTTTAGATGTATACTTTTTGTTTTGTTCTCATCAAAATCAAATAATGAATCCTAAGTTCAACACAATATGCAGCATTTTTTTTTTCTCCCTAAGCCAACTATGTTATTACACTTGGAAGGAGGAGAAATTCGAATTCGATCCATTTCATTGATAAACTACTATTGATGCTACTAAATTATAATAAACTTAGCATACATCACATTTAAATAACACATTGAATCACAAATGTAAATTTCATCAACCATTCACAAATAACCAAGGGATTTAGTTGAAAATAAGTAAAAAACACAACATCTATCATATAAACTATCGTCTCAAAGTTCTTGTAGGTAGTTGTTTGGATTCTACACGTAATGGGCCTGCAAATTAAGACATGGTGAAGGGACGTCGAGGAATTGTCTGACGTGACTACTCCAATACTTAAGTTAGCATTGGGCTCTTGAGAGTATAAAATACTTGAAGGTAATACGTAGGCTTAGTATGTAGAGTGTAGATAACTTTACCGTTGGGTAGCCACCTAATATTTATAGACGGAGTGGAACCAGCATTTGGAGGTCAGTTGGCAGGAGATATCTTCTGCCGCAAGTGTAAGAGAGTGGAGTTGTGGTGCTCAACGTGTCTTACTTATTCAGGATGTGGTTGTTTCATCTTTATCTTATGTGTTGTAGCCGTTATACGACTTACTGGACTTGGTCCATTTAAGCTTAGGGCTCAAGCCTATAAGGGTGAGCCTTAGACTATGAGACGCGATGGATTCAGTTGGGCCTGAAGGGTTCATGTCTAAAGTGCCTCATCAACACTTGCCCCTCGGCAATCTCATTGCAGAGGTAAAAGGAAGGCGAAGGGATATATAGGCTGCTTAGGCATGACTAATCTAACTTAGAGGAATCCGACCCAGCGCTATGGGGTCGACATGGTCGGCATATAGGGCTAGACTAGAAGGTGGCCGAGGTAGTGGATACCCAAACCAAAAATATCGTAAGTGAGATAAATAGGAGTGGTTCAAAGCGGAGTGTTGGAGCCTTAAGCGAAGCTTAGGTTAGAGTATTAGAATGGGACACCCTTACGATTTACTGAGCTAGTGCTTCAAGGCTATGAACTGGTTTGTCTGAATAGTACTCAACGAGGACTGAGTAGATGCAACTGCGTCATGCCTTTATCAAGCCAACTAAGTGGAAGTCAAGTGGGCCTTGAAGAAGCTTCTTGTTGAAGGAACTTTTTTTCAAAATATGATTTTTGCCTACCTATATCCCGTGCATTAAATGCGACATGATAGGTGTTATATTGTAGTAGATTAGTGTGTAGCTACATATCTTTTGCCTTTCAAAGGTGCTCATTCGATCAAAATGCTTTCTACATGTCTACTATACAGCATTTCAAGGGATTTGTGCTTATAAGGATCTTTATAATAGCCTGTATGGCTTCCTTGGTAATTTGCCTATATATAAGAGGATCCTAATGAGATACCCCTTTTTTTTGCGATCTCTTTGTTTTGCCATTATTAGACTCCAAACTTTTTTCAAAATCGTTCAAACTTTCTCAAAGCCTCTTTTCTTTTCCTAAATGAGTACTACTGCCATATCAACCAACGGGTGTGAGACTGGTTCCTCTTTTTTCCTTTAACTCTCTAGTTCGGAGTCTATAAGGAATGATCTCCCTCAAGCACAAGAGGGAGAGGGCAAGGTCTTATCACTAGCACAACTTGACCAACATACGAGGATGGCCATGGAGGCACTGGATAAGGCCAGAATTATTAATGCTATCCCTAGGGATGTATATGTGGACATTCCCTTGCTCCCCAGGATAGATTTGTTCGATGCTCTTGATACCAGTAAGGGGCCTAATGGTCGTGTAAGTAGGAGTAGGCAATCTACACCAAGTTGGATCATCATCAACTTTCTTGTAAGGGCAATCCCTGAGTGGCATATTAGATTGCTAAATAGGGACGAATGGGTAGCCCTACTGTTGAGGAGGCGCTTTGTAGTAATGCCTCCTTCCTAGCTGCTTCAAGAAGGAGTTCTTTAACTATCACTACTATAGTCCGTCGTAGGTCCCTCCTAATGGATGGAAGGTACTGAAGGCTTTTCAGGTGCTCTACGAATACTTAGTGATAAGGATTGAAGAAACAACAGTGGATCTCGAAAAACCCAGAATCGGTTGAATGGGTTTGATGAATAGGAAGTGAGATGATTGGTTTCGACGGTGAATGAGAATGGATATAACTCACCAAGACATAAACATAATCAGGGGTTTAAGCTAGAAATAGGGTTTAATACAACTCATGAACACTAAATGTTACTTGGGATTCAAATGAAGGTTAGATGTAATTTACTAACCAGTTCAAATGAAGAGGTTCGCCACAATCTTGAGGTCAAGATAAATAAAAACGTGGGAGAGATTAAAGAATTTAATCGATACTCGATAATCTAGCAAATGCTAACTCAAGAGTATTCTTGCTAAAAAAGAAAAAGATTCCAAAATATAGAAATATACTTTTCTATCTGATTTCTTATATTGACGTCTATGCATATCTATGATGTTTACAGATGTTGCTATTTATAGTAAGTTTTCAACCTTAGTAGCAAAACTATAAATAATATACAAGGCCTTAAACCCTAAAGAATTAAGCCCATAAATAAAATAAAGGAAAACGTGTACAAAAATATAAAACAGTACGTAAAAGTCGGCATACAGCCACTTAGCATGTCTTGGAAAGAGAAGTATCCGAACTAGATAGGGTCGGTAGTTGGATGTATGGGTTCGAGAAGGAGTCCTTGAAGTCTTGCAGTGTTTGGTCGAGACACCAAAAAGGTCAACCCACAATTGTGAGTTTTAGAATTAGTCAACATGAGTCTCTTGGTGCTGTATCGAGTGGTTCTTTAGTCTCGAGTACTTAGTCTTATGGTACTCAGCACCTTGGTTGATGATAGACTTGATGTCGAGTGTTTACCTTTCTATCTTTCATCCTTCTAGCTTCAGTTCGGCCTTGGCAAGCATTGATAGGCCTTGGCTTTAGGAAGGTCTACCTCGGTTTGGATATAGTCGGAGGTTAATTCCCATCATTATAGCGGGTTTGAAAGGAAGTCATCCTCGACTTTAAGTGTTGAGCACTGTAAGCCCCACAACCAATCATTCAAGGTTTCGATCAGCTGAAAGATCCGATTAAGCCTAAATTATAAACTATTGAGAGAAATATTAGTAAAATGACCCCGTAAACTTGAATTTAAGAAAATAAGTAATAAAATAAAATAGGAGACTATAAAATTTTCAAATTTTAAGCATAATAATTGCTAATTATCGAAAAGACAAAAAGTGTAATCTAATAACTAATAAATTACCAAAAATAGATTATATGTATACTAAAAATTTTAGAATGACCAAAATAATAATTAGGAATGTTCACATGTACCCCATATGTATTTATGTGTAGATAAAAATACGTGAAATTACCTAAATTGGCCAAAAACTTAGTAAATAATTAAAGAAAATTATAAATTAATTGTGGAAAAATCAGAAAAAAATTATAAGAGTGTGGAATGATGCAAATCTGGTCGTGGCAAGTCAGAATCTGAAAAAGAAAAATTAACCAATTAGAATTAGGCAACACAAAAGCCAAAAATTACGGGATAAGACAATTGTCTTGTCTAATTTAATGCACAATAATTACACTAAAGCTCTATAAATAGCAAGAAAAATCCAGGAACTCATTTGGATAGTTAGAAATCAGAGCAAAATTAGGGAGAGGCGAAAATTGAGAGAAAAATTCGAGTTAGAAAAAAAAATAAGAAAAACTGTACAATTAAAGCCTTTAAAGGGAACCCCCATCAGATGAGCAGCTGGAAATGGACGGCCATCACCACGACACGGTGGTGGCAGTGCCCAAGCCTGCTGACAAGGCCACGGCGGCCGACGGTGGCCATAGCCACCTAAATTAGTGAGTCCGATTTCCAGTCCGATTCTTGTGTAATTTTGTAAAAATAGTAAATATTATTAGAAAATTATGAATTTTGTTATTCTGGAATATTTTGTATGTAGTTTTTAGGAAAAATATTATTTTGATGAAAATATGTCTCGTGACATAGGGTCCTTAAGAAATCGTACAAAACCGAGCATTTTTCGGTTTAGAAATAAATGACCTTAGGAGTGTAGTTTCAAACCCAAAATTTTTGTGTAGATTACTTAGATGATATAGAACAGTGCTATGAAGCCTGTTTTCAAAAATTAATTTTTGAAATTTTTAGATAATTTTTAGGCCTTAAAATGAGGCATAAAATGGGTAAATTAGAGTTAATAAAGTAATTAAATGGTTAATTATTGATTTAGTAAATAATTACATGTTTTAGGATGTTGAAATCAGATGGAGTATGATACTTGTAGCATTTTGAGTGTTAGATGTAATTATTAGGTTAATTATGTAGTAAATGAGTAATAGGGAAAAATAGTTAATTTTAAGTTAATTATGTAAATTTGGGAAAATAGGAGTAAAATCTGATTTAGGATGAATCTAGACATTTTGAAATGATAATTGATATTTAGAGATGATAATTAGAGTGATAGAAATATTAGAAGTATATGATATACATAATAGATAATTACATAATTACATAATATGTAATTATTCGGAATATAATAAATAAAAAATATTATAATAAAATTGATATTATGATAATAATAAAAATGTATAATAAATCTGATAGGAAACTTGAATTTATTGAATTAAATGAAAAATGTAAAAATTTCTCACATCAGGAATGAATTCGGTACACTAATGCGGATTTAAGTGTACCGGTGAAATAAAATACTGACTAGGGGTAATGATGATATTTAGGAGATCGGGAAGTAATGTGATTAATTTCACATTATGGGTTGAAACGAATTTTTAGGGTTGGAGTACAAAACACTACTTAGAAAATCGAACTAGAACTTAGTTTAGAAATCGATGCGGAAACCAAACCCAAACCTAACTCCAAACCTAGAATAATTGTAAAAGACTTAAGACCTAAATAATTAAGCATATTAAACCCTAAACAAAACATAATAATAAGCGTTATAGGATAAAACGAACCTATAATAGTTATACGAAAAATTGAAATCACGTTTGTGTTATAGGAATGATCGGCGATGGCCTGAGTAAGTCGGACCTCAAGTGAGTGAGCGTGGAGTCGAGGTAAATTGGGATTAATACAATACTGTATTTTAGAGGCTTGAGATTATGCTTGGTTGTGCTTGTTAGATAGTTGGATGTGTGCATGTGCTTGATTATGGGTGATGTTATGATTCTGTTTATTACTCTGGTATGTATTGTATGATTTGTATGAAATGATTGATCACCCTAAACTGGACTTAATCAAATATACGACTAGTAATCATAATCGGACATACATAGCAACCTGTTAGGGAAACTTAGGACTCTTCGGCCAAATATCGACCCCTTCGAAAGGGATAGCGCAGGATTACATAATGGTCCCTTCTTCATCCTTAGCCGAACTAAGTGACAGGAGAAGAGGTCGCGGCGAGGGTGAAGTCAATGGTTCGAAGGTAGTCGCGGGAGGAGTGAGGTCTCCATTACACAAGCCTGGTTTGGTCGTGAGCTGTTGCATTAATGGCAACTCCTTAACCCGAATTAGAGTGGGCGCAATTTCTCTAATCTCACGACGGGCTGGACAACGTCGTGCGATGGCATTTGCTTGCACATGCATTGCACCTAATAAGTTGAGTGAAAACCTTGTTGTGTTTATGGTATAGTTTTAAGTCCTCCATCCTAACTTAATGAGCTATGGTTGCTCACATCTCTATAGACGTCGTGCAGGTGCTGGCTAAGAAGCGGCAAACAACTACTCTGAAGCTAGCAACTGCTAGATACTGGGGAGTGAGGAAAAACATTGAAGAATAAAAACATATTTTTAAGGTTTAAGTTTTTATTTTAGAATTACTTTTCATTTCTGAATGATGTAATAACTAGGAAATATATTACAGAGAAATATTGTGAACTTTAATTACAATAACTAAAGTATAGTGTATATACATATTTCCTCACTTTCTTAGGTAAATGATCTATTTAAATTACAAATTATTTACTTCAAATCGGGTTAGTCATGGACGCCTTGTGTAGATCGGGTCTAAGATAGCGGTTGTAAGGCCAACTTCTATCTTAGGATAGTTTACACGGCGAGGCTGTTACGACTCTACCTCTTCAGGGCGTGACAAGCACAAGCCAAGATACTGAATAAGCTCATTCTCCTTTTTTGTTTTTGTTACGCCCCGAAGTCGCGAAGTCGCAACAGTCCCGCCGTGTAAACCATTCTATGATAGAAATTGGCCTCACAGTTCCTACCATAGAGATAATCTACACAAGGCGTCGACGACCACTCGCTTTGAAGTAAACAGTTCGATTAATGATTATACTACAAATATGATAATTATCTCAAATTACTATTAAACATAGATAATTATATAAATAAGTCCACAGAGCTTCCTAGGAAGATTTACAAAATCACCACTGTCTACTAATTTACAGAATAACTAACAGTCTTCAACCTTTAACTACAAGGTCAGTCTAGTTACACATTATGCTAAATAACTTGATCCTCACACCCTTGGCTTCAAAAAGACTAACCTCTGGATAATTGTAGGGCGGCATAGTACTTGAAGAGATTACAAATCAGAACCTGCAAAAGGATCTATAAGGGTATGAGCAACTACAGCTCAGTAAGTTGAATTGGAGACTTATGAATGCATACAAGCACAAACAGGGTTATCAAACAATTATTTTCATGCAATGCAACAATCAAGTGTCATCGCACAACGTAGTCCGGTCTGTTGTGAAATCAAAGAAATTTCACCCGCTCCGATCCGGGTTGAGGAGTTCCATGTTATGCAGCAGCTCATAACCAAACCCAGGCTTGTGCAATGGAGACCTCGCTCCTCCCGCGACTACCTTCAAACCATTGACTTCACCCCCGCTGCGACCTCCTCTCCTGTCACTTAGTTCGACTGAGGATGAAGAAGGGACCATTTTGCAATCCTGCGCTATCCCTTTCGAAGGGGTCGGTATTTGGTTGGAAAGTCCTATGATCCCCTAACGGGTTGCAATGCATGACGTTTTCGGTTATTACGATCGACTAAGATTAAATTCCAGTTAAGGTTTTCAAACAAGTTCATACCAATTAAATCAGTTATAAAATCATTCACAGCACAAATTCCAGCACGAATTCAGATACATCAAACACATGCGCAAACTACTTACAATCACAAGCATATACAAGCCTAAGTCTCCGAGCACTACAAAACTAATACTCTATTACAATAAGCAATAACCAAACTTACATGAATTTGCTCGATCGTTCGATCCTCAAATTGCGAGCTGATTTGTTTCTGGGTGTCCTATAATGCAAAGAGGTCCTTTTAGTACTTATTTTTATGGATTCTTATTTTAATTTATAATGTAACTCATTTTCCTCATGTATACCTACAACGTATTAATAATTCGTTGTATTCTATTTCGGGGTTTGGCTCCTAAACTAGATTCTAGTTTTAATTCCTAAGTCGTAATTAGGCTCGAATCCCAATGTGACATTAATCACCTTATGCTCGGGTATTCAAATATCCTATTGGGTCGTAATTTTGGTATTCTAACTATTCGGTATATGCTAACCCTAATTGAGATATCGGATTTATTCCCGATGTGCAAAAATTTTACATTTTGAGATATTTACTTAAAATTAAATATTATTTCAGATTTATTATTTTTCTGTTTTCAATTATAATATTAACTAAATAGCTTTATTTTTTAGATTTATTAATTTACATTTTCACATATTCCTAATTTCTTATATTCTTTACCTAATTTCCCTAATTAATCATACTTAATACCTAAAAGCTAGGATTAGGGTTCCACTGCAGAGATTAACTTCCTTAATCATCTAATCAAGATCCAAATCAGCAATTAACATCCTAATCACCTAATTAATCCTAAATCACCCAATTTTACCATCATTTTAGGGCTAAAAATTAACTTAAAATTTTCGAAAATTAATTTAAAAAAAATGGCTTCATAGCACTGTTCTACATCATATGAGATTCCTACAGAAAAATTTTGAGCCCTAAACTACATCCCTAAGCCTATTTAATTTCCGGTTTAATCATGCTCGATTTTGAACAATTTGTTAAGAACCCTATATTTCCAGACATAATTAAACTAAATCAATATTTTTCCCTAAATCTACATACAATAAAACCTCAGAATAACAAGTTTCATAATTTTCTAGGCAAAATAACTAATTTTACAAAATTATACAAAAATCGGGGTGAATAATTGACTAACCGGTTCAAAGCTTTCTAGCCGTCCAAACCCGGTCCAAGGCTGTCGGCCGGTCCAGACGCTAGTTCTAGTGTAGGGTGGTGGTGGTGGTTCGGTCTCAGGTGGTGGTGGGTGGTGGTTTTAGTTCACCTTGCTAATCTGCACAGTTTTCTTTTTTTTTTTTTTTTTCTGGAATTTCTCTCGATTTTTCTTGTGTTTCGATTTTTCTCAGATCACAAACTGTCCAAATGTCTTCTGAGAATTTTTTCCTTATTTATAGACAAATATAGTAATTAATGTGCATTAATTTGATGGGATTTTGCCCATTTCCTTGATTTTAGGCTTTTAGTTTGTCAAATTCTTATTGGTTAATTTTTTTCTTTTCAGTCCACGACTTGATCTTGTTGCAGTTATCTTCTTCTGATTTTTTTATAATTATTTTGTATTTTTCTTTAATTATTTACTTAATTTTCAGCCTATTTTAGCAATTACGCGTATTTTTATTTACACGTAAATACATGTAGGGTATACGTGAACATTCCTAAATATTATTTTGGTCATTCTAAAATTTTTAGTATACATATAATCTATCTTTACTAATTTATTAGTTATTATATTACACTTTTTGCCTTTTCGGTAATTAGCAGTTATTATGCTTAAAATTTGAAAATTTTATAGTCTCCTATTTTACTACTCATTTTCTTAAATTTAAGTTTACAGAGTCATTTTTACTGGTATTTTGCTAAATAGTTTATAATTTGAGTTTGATCAGATCCTTTAGCCGATTGCCCTAAACCTTGAGTTTTAAGCTCAAACCTATGGTTACTTGGCTTGGCTTTAGGGTTTACAGTTTTATCATGAGTGTTAAGTGTCTCTGGATTTCCTTAATACTCATTAGGGTTAAGAGATAGCTCTTCCCATCCTTCTGAATAGTGTAGGTATCGAGGAATCCATCATAGATCACTTTTTGATCAAACTTCCACGGTTGGCCAAGAAGTAAATTTGTGGTATTCATTAGGACTACATCGAAGTCAATCTCGTCTTCGTACTGTCCTACCTTAAATGCGATCCGAGTTTGCTTATGTATATGGACCATATCTTTATCATTAAACTACTTTAATCCATAAGGTCGGGGATGTAGGTAGGTCGGCAATTTCATCTTTTCTATTAAATTGGCAGAGAGCATATTGGTGCAGCTTCCTCCATCAACAATCAAGGAACAGGTGTAAGTCTTACAACTAGCCACTTAAGGTTTCGATTGGTTGAAAGATCCGATCAAACCTAAATTATAAATAAAATTAGAAATATTAGTAAAAATAATCCCATAAGTTTGAATTTGAGAAAATAAGCAATAAAATAAAAGACTATAAAAATTTCAAATTTTAAATATATAACTTATTATTTATCGAAAATGCGTAAAATGCATTCCGATAATTAAAGAATCGCTAGAGATAAATTATATGTATACTAAAAAATCATAAAATGACCTAAATAATATTTAGGAATATTTATTTGTACTATATATGAATTTACATGTATGTAGTAATATGCGTAATTACTTAAAATACGCAAAATGTACTAAAATAATAAGAAATAAATAAAGAAAATTCATAATTAATCAAGGAAAAATCAGGAAAAATATAGAAAAATGAGAAAAAGTCTAGAAGTGGGGCATGGCAATCTGATATTGAAGAAAAAAATCAACCAATTAAAATGCAACAAATAGAAAGTGGAAAAAAGAAGAGATATGGCAATTGTCTTGTCTCATTAATGCACAATAATTTTCCTAAAACTCTATAAATAGCAAGAAAAATTTAGAAGCTCATTTGGATAGTTAGAAATCAGAGAAAATTAGGGAGAGGCAAAAATTGAGAGAAAAATTAGGGTTAGAAAAAAAAAAAGGAAAAATTGTGCAATTAGGGCCTTTAAAAGGAACCCACACCAGACGAGCAGCTAGGAGTAGACGGCCATCACCACCACACTGTGGTGGCAGCGCCTGGACCGGCCGACAAGGCCACGGTGGCTGGCGGTTGCCGGAGCCACCCAAATTGGTGAGTTCGATTTCTAGCTCGATTCTTGTGTAATTTTGTTAAAATAGTAAATATTTTTAGAAAATTATGAATTTTGTTATTCTGAAATATTTTTGTATGTAGTTTTTAGGAAAAATATTATTTTGATAAAAATATGTCCTGTAATATAAGGTCCTTAAGAAATCGTGCAAAACAAAACATGTTTCGGTTTAGAAATAAATGACCTTAGGAGTGTAGTTTTGAACCTAAAATTTTTGTGTAGACTACTTAGATGATATAGAACAGTGCTATGAAGCCCGTTTTCAAAAATTAATTTTCAAAAAATTTAGATAATTTTTAGGCCTTAAAATGGGCATAAAATGGATAATTTATGGTTAATTATTGATTTAGTGAATAATTATATGTTTTAGAATGTTGAAATTTGATGAAGTATGATACTTGTAGTATTTAGGGTGTTAGATGTAATTATTAGGTTAATTATGTAATAAATGAGTAATATGGAAATATAGTAAATTTTAAGTTAATTTTGTAAATTAGGTGTAAAATCTGATTTAGGATGAATTTAGACATTTTGAAATGATAATTGATGTTGGGAGATAGTAATTAGAGTAATAAAAATATTAGATGTGTATTATGTATATAATAAGTAATAGTACATAATACATAATTATTAGAAATATAATAAATAGAAAATATTATAATAAAAATTGATATTATGATAATAATAAAAATGTACAATAAATCTGATAGGAAACTTAAATTTATGTAATTATATGAAAAATGTAAAGATTTCTCATATCAAGAGTAAATTCGGTACACTAATAAAGATTTAAATGTATTGGGTGAAATAAAATACTAACTAGGAGTAATGATGGTATTTCGGAGATCGGAAAGTAATGTGATTAATTTCACATTATGAGTTGAAACGAATTTCTAGGGTTCGAGTATAAAACAATACTTAGAAATCGAACTAGAACCTAATTCAGAAATCGATGCAAAAACTGAACCCAAACCTAACCCTAAACCTAGAATAATTGTAAAAGACTTAAGAACTAGATAATTAAGTATATTAAACCTTAAACAAAACAAATAAATAAGCGTTATAGGATAAAACGAACCTATAATAGTTATATGAAAAACTGAAACTGCGTTTGTGTTATAGGGATGATTCGCAATAGCTTCAGCAAGTCGGACCTCGAGTGAGCGAGCGAGGAGTCGAGGTAAGTTGGGATTAATATGTTGCTGTATTTTGGAGGCTTAAGATTATGCTTGGTTGTGCTTGTTAAATAGTCGGATGTGTGTATGTGCTTGATTATGAGTGATGCTATGATTCTGTTTGTTGTTCTGGCTTGTATTGTATGATTTGTATGAAATGATTGATTACCCTAAACTGGACTTAATTAAATATACGATCAGTAATCATAATTGGACATGTATGGTAACCTATTAGGGGAAACCTAGGATTCTCCGGCCAAATACCAACCCATTCGAAAAGGATAGCGCAGGATTGCAAAGGGTCCCTTCTTCATCCTTAGTTAAACTAAGTGATAGGTAAGGAGGTCGCGGCGAGGGTAAAGTCAATGGTTCGAAGGTAGTCGCGGGAGGAGCGAGGTCTCCATTGCATAAGCCTGGGTTTGGTCGTAAGCTATTGCATTAATGGCAACTCCTTAACCCGAATTAGAGCGGGCGCAATTTCTCTAATCTCACGACGGGCCAGACAACGTCGTGCGATGGCATTTGCTTGCACATGCATTGCACCTAATAAGTTGATTGAAAACCTTATTGTGTTTATGGTATAGTTTTAAGTCCTCCATCCTAACTTACTGAGCTATAGTTGCTCACATCCCTATAGATGTCGTGCAGGTGCTGGCTAAGAAGTAGCAAACAACTATTCTGAAGCTAGCAACTGCTGGATCCTAAGGAGTGAGGAAAAACATTGAAGAATAAATACATATTTTTAAGGTCTAAGTTTTTATTTTAGAATTATTTTTCATTTCTAAATAATGTAATAACTAGGAAATATATTACGAAGAATTATTGTAAACTTTAATTACAATAACTGAATTATAGTATATATATATATATATTTCCTTACTTTCTTAAGTAAATGATTTATTTAAATTACAAACTATTTACTTCAAAGCAGGTTAGTCGTGGACGCCTTGTATAGACAGGTCTAAGATAGTGGTTATAAGGCCAACTTCTATCTTAGGATGGTTTACACAGCGGGGCTGTTACGACTCTGCCGCTTCGGGACGTGACAATAGGTTTTCCCATTCGCTAGGCACTGCATATGGAATAAATTTTCCCTTTGTTCGGGATCTACCTTTTGGTTGGTTAGTTGGCTCGTCAGGGATAAGTATTCATCTAGATTTTCGGCATAGACATCTTCTTTGATCAATCCATCTTTCGATCTTTTATCATTCTAACTCTCTATTTAAGCATTAGGTTCTTCACCTTTCAACACCATAATCCTCTTATTTGAACACTGAGAAGCAATGTGTCCATAGCAAGCAATGTGTCCGTAGCCTAAGCACTTGAAGCACTTCACCTCTTAGGCCTTATTGCCAGGTGTCTTCTCTTTCTCGGCAATCTTTTTCTCGACATGGATAGGTCAACTAGGCTCTCCTTTCTCCATCTTCTTTTCTTGCCTTCTCTCAGCATACCTCTCGGGCTTAGGGCTACCTTGTTGAGGTTGGTCAATCGGCTTTTGATACCTTCTTCTCCTCTGTCTCTCTTCTCTTAATGCTAAATTAATTAGCTTGTCCAGAGAGTTGAACGGTTGCAATTCAACTATGTTGGCAATATCATCTCGGAGTGCACTTAGGAACTTAGCAATGGTGCGGTCCTATGGCTCGGCAATCTTACATCTCGTCATTAGGATTTCAAACTTTTACAAGTACTCTTCAATAGTGTTTCGGCCCTATCTAAGGTGCTAAAAAGCATAGAGCATCTCCTACTTGAAGTAAGTCAGCACAAAGCGTTGATTCATTAGATGTTTCATAAGCCTCCAAGTTTTGATTGGCTCTTCTCTTTTAGCATCTCGCTTGGCAACCAACTTATCCCACCAAAGGCTTGCATACTCAACAAGGGATAATGAAGCTAACTTAACCTTTGTTCGTTCATCACACTTGTAGTGCTTGAACAATTTCTTGACTCGGGGAACTCAGTCAAGGAATTCTTTAAGTTGGCTACTTCCACTAAAGGTCGGCAGTTTCAGCTTCACATTGTCAAGTCCTCGGCCAGGTGCTTGGGGTTCATCCTTTACATTCCGAGTTGGTCGATTCACTTCGGATCGCTTACTTCTGTTAGAGCTCTACTCAGTTGTGTCCCTTCTTAGCCTCGACTCTTTTATCTGGGTTCCTTGATTTGTTTCAAAGTCAACACTCCTTTCATTTCTTCTTCTCAGCTAATAAGAATAAAATTACATCACGATAACTAGCACCTATCATAACAACGGCTTAGCCTTAGCTAATAAAAGGCAAAAATTTAAAGAAAATAAATTGGAGTTGTCCAATATGAGCTATGGTTGGTATTTTAGCATTTATAGAAGGGATTCTTGTAAGAAAATCATTAATGAATTTTGGGATAAATTATACAGGGAATTAGAAGCTAAAAGCATAGATATAAAAGATGGATATCGGTATAATGATCTTGTTATAAATTTATTGAATGAGTACAAGAAGGATAAAGAAATAATTAATAATACTATTGACCTATCGGAAAATGAATTACATGAGTTATAGAAGAGGATTGAAGATTTAACTAGTAAATTCGATGAATATAGTATATTTAATGAGACTCCTAATTTCATAAAACTATTGATAGGAAAGGATCTTATAAGCGCTAAATCTTATTTATATAAATGCCTACCTTAAGAAATTTATAATAGTACTATAGATTAGTTCAGTCAATATATATAGACACCCAATTTTAGCCCATCTTTTATTTTTCAAATTAGGTTATAGGTTTTTAAATTAGGAAAAGTTTAAAAAATAGAAAATTAAAGAAAGCAAAAAAAAAAAATGAAAAAATTGGAATTTTAGAAAAATATAAAAAAAAAAGAAATTTAAAAAATAATAATAATAATAAAAAAAACGAGAAATTTTGAAAAGTCACAAAAAATTGAAAAAAATAAAAGATTTTTAGAAAATAACATTTTATTAGAATAGATTTGTAATTTTAATCTAGGCTTAAGAGTTGGGCCGTTAAACCTGGGTTTAGATTTAAATCTAGTCCAGGTTGAACGAATCCATATATGCAATTTAATTGCATATATGAACAAGGCACAGGCCAATGGCCTGATTGTTAAGCATATGGGTATAATACTAGCATTAAGCATGTGGTCTTAGGTTCGAAACTTCGCAAAGGTAAGGAGGCCTTTTTCTTACTTTTTGTTTTTAATTACATCAGAGACTGCCATGTGTCAGAATCTGATTGTGCTACATATCCTGACAAGTGGCATCACCGGATTGGATGGCCTTTGTTGACGTAGTGCTACGTGGCATGCCACGTCAGTCGCCACGTGTCAAGTGTAACACATAGCAAGAGGGGGTTTGTCGAGTTGGCTGACATGGCGCTACGTCAGCACTTTCCCTTTCTTTCCTTCGGTTTTGCCCCATTTTCTCCCGATTTTCCTCCTCTTTCCTTCTCAAGAACAGCCCACTCCCTTCATTTTAGCTTTAATTTCTACACAAATTCCACACATAGGCTCATAGTTTCTTGCATCAATCTTGCACTAGACATAGCATGCTTCGAATTAGTGATAAGAACAAGTTCAGATTTAGCCAAAAGCACATTCAAATTGACGTTCAAAAATCGGAAAAAAGCTAGGTTTTCGGGCATTTCTCATTAAATCTGATTCCAACTTTCCTTGGTTTCTAGGTTGGATTTGTGTATAAATTGATGATCATGGGACATAGACGGACATACACAACGAACAGAATCAATCCCTATACTCACTCTATCCATTCCTGATCACTTTCTCTCTCTAACCTACACATTCTCTCTCTTTGATTCTTTCTCTTCACTCTAACCTAAGCTGAGCCACCACTCTAGGAAGACTACCCGCAGCTCAGACTCCTTAACCCAGCTGCTTTCGACCTTTGTCATGACCCCTAGCAACTCCACCAAATTAGCTATCACCAAACCTTGACCGCCACCCCTTTCTCTCTCTTCGAACCACCACCCTTAGCGTCCTTTGACCCAAACTAACATCACAGCCACTCTCCCCGTACCCTTAAATCCCCAAACCAACACTCCATTCGTACTCAGCTGCCACCACGTTAGAGGAACGAACACCACCACCGACCACCACTTTCAAAACCAACCAAAACAAGCTCTATTAACCACGGCATTTCCTCTACACCACCTCCCCCCTAATCCCAATTAGAAACACACAAAAACCCCTTTTCTCCTTCAATTTGGAGGCTAGATCGGGCTGAATCGTACCCCACTGATGCTAGTGAAGAGGAAGCCAAGATCCGACCCGATCCGACCCAGAGGATTGACCCACAACTCGATTCAGCAGTCCAACCCGACTCGCAACCCAGGTTTGACCCGCACATCCTGCTGCCTTCGCCTGATTTCTTTTTTATTTATTTATTTTTTCTTTTTTTTTTTCTTGTTTTGTTTTATTTATTTAATCTATGTAAATGTAATAAAACAAATAAAGAAGAAAAAAAGAAGGAAAAAAAGAAAAGCAAAAAGAATGAAAAAGAAAAAAGAAAGAGAAGAAAAACAAAAAGAAAAAAAGAAAGAAAGAAAGTAGTCTATTTATTTATTTTAATAGAAATAGATAGAATAAGTATAAAATAAATAAGATAATATAATAAAAATAAAAATAAATAAATAGGTTAATAAACAAAAATCGTTTTCATATTTATAAAAATTAAGCTTTCTAAAAATAGGTGAAAATAAATAAACCTTTTTCCAAATTAGGACTATTTTAGAGTTTCCAAAAATACAACACCAATTAAGACCATTTAAAAGATTTTCCTTGAATAAATTGAACTAGGTAAAAACATAAATGAGACCCTTTTTCAAAAATTAAAATCAAACCACCTACTAAAGTTTTTTTATAAACGAACTACGGAAGTTTAATTCCAAATAGCGGGTACGTAGGCGCCCGTACGCAAGTACAGGATGACTTAAAATATGGAAAGTTTTATTTTTTCCATTTTTAGATATTTATGTAAATTAATTAATTAATTTAGTCACATGTATTATAATTAGATGTTTTTTAGAAATTAAAAAGGATATATATGAAAAGCGAAGTTAAATTCAGAAAGTTAAAAGTGGTATCCGTTTAGGATTTAATAAATTAGCTCTCGGATTTAGATCTCTAGTTTTTAAAAAACCATATTTATAACTTGGTTTTTTAATCGATAGACCGATAGCTAAGTTATAACCAATTGACCCAATTTGTTATAACTTAACCTCTTTTCCCGACTCTGGTCGGGTGGCGACTCCAAATTTTTTCAAGTTAGAAAAAATGGTCTTCTTTAAACCTTAGTCGAGGATCAATATTAAACGGGTAGTGTTTAGTATTGATCGGTTTAGAGAAGACCTAATTTTATAAAAAAAACCGGGAGGGTGAAAAACCAAGCTCAACAATATACGCTTGAGGCTATCATTATATATGTCCTAGGGTTGTTGTAGAACAGTATTCAAGAGTCCTCGGTTGTGAGGGTATCTACATTGTTGGAAAAGCTAGATAGAACCATTAGAACGTAGGCTAATATAATAAATAATAATAATATGGTTAGTAGTAAAGAAACAACTACTTAAGTATATAGTAGTAAGGAAGGTTATATAAAGTTGAAAAAAGGTAATAAATATGAAATAAGTAAAAGATTGCTAGAGTTCATGATAGAAAGAAAATCGATCCATATTGAGATATTTACAACAGATGATAATAAAGCGGTAGTTAAAGAAAAAGGAAAGGGATATTGTGAACCAAAATTAATAGCTGTATGTGATTTTAACTTAAGTCTTATATCGTTGAAACTAAATCTTCTAATGGTTTGCAAGCCAATAAATTAGGAACACATATTGGAAAAACCATTATTAATTGAGTATGAGAGAAGGAAGCCTTACGTGTTATCGAATATGGTAAGAGGTTACTTAAGCAGTCCTATCTTTGATATATATAATAATTTAGTCTTATATTATCCTTTAGTCTTTTATCATCCCGTAACCTAAAAAATTTCAATATGGAATTAAATGTAGTTATAAGGAAATGTGCAACATATTGAATGGGCTTTAGAAACAAGGATTTAAGATAAATAATAAAATATTGGAGTTCATTAAGAATAATCATGCTACTTTAGAAAAAGTAGGTATTCTCATGCTTGGGATATTAGCACACGTGAATTTGAAAGAAGCCTACGATCTTATAAGGAAATATTATTACCTGAATAAGGCTATAAATAAAGTTTGTAGCCTTAGTGATCTCTTAAATGAATTAGCTATTAGGGTGTAGACAATTAGGTATGAAGATTTAATAATAAGGCGAGCGTCCGCATACGAGGATTATGTCTTTTATTTACCTATCTTTATGGACTTCCTTGGAAGAATCTACCGCTTAGGTATCTTGCATTTTCATGAGCGTGATTTAGCTAGAAGTTTAATAGTCTTTGCCCACAATCATCAAGAAGGAAACAACTGATCGACAAAGGACATTGTAGCCTCTTTAGCTGCCTTTAAGTATAAGAAATTCTATCTTTATGATGATGCTATTTAATGGTATAAGGAAAACCAATCTAAGATCCATGCCTCTGATGATATTTTAATAAGCTTAGCTAAGGGTGCTAGTGATCCATTTTAATTCATAGCCAAGGTCCTGTGTAACGAGAGTGTTCAAGAATATAATAGGATACCAATAACTCAAGATGCTGCTGTAAGTGCTTATCAGATCATAAGTTATTTATTTCTTAATGAAGAAATAGCTAGGACAACGAATCTTATTCCCCACCATGATGGGAAAATACAAGATGTATACATATACCTGCTTCGTGATTATAATGAATTTTTGCATCATCGAATAAATGATAAGTTAAAGATGGATATCATTGAATCTAAGTTAGATAGAAAGCTCATCAAAAGTTTATTCATGCCATTAATCTATGGGAAGACAATGATCAGCATGGAAAATGATATTAGGCAAAAATATGGTAAATGGCTAAGTCGAAAGGATAGCTACAACCTTGCTAAACTTAGCAATGAATTTTGGAACCATAAATATCCAGACATAGTAAATTTTACGAAGTTGATTACCACCATTAGTTGGTTTTATTCAACAATGGATAGAGCTCTATAGGATACCATATTTTACTACAAAATAGGATTATACGTCTTTCGTAAAAGAAGAGATAATGGTTTACGAAAGGATTGGCAAAAAGAGACAACAGGTTACTCTAAGTGTACCTACTATGAAGAGGGATAAGTGAAAGACTCAATCCTCATCATGCGCTAACTTTATTCATTAGAAGGATGCATACATTGCCATGAAAGTAGTGGAATCATTATTGAGACAAGGTGCACCTATATATACAGTGCATGATAATTTTATAACAACTTCGCTTTACGTAAGAATTGTACTTGATGTATATACCAAGATCTTTATTAATATGGGTCCTCCACTTAAAATAATTAATGATTTTATTCGTACAAATCTTATTAATCCATACATCCTTACTCAAGATATCAATAACTTCTTACACTTATTCTATCACAATGATGATTATCCTATGCCATCTGGTCTTCTTACAGAATTTATGAATTCACTTTTACTTAATAAATCACTAATTAAAGATAAACAAAAATAGAAACAAAAGGTAAATGACTTTGTTAAGTATTACAACAACTATGTAGATGCAGTATGTTGTAATCCAAATCAAGTGAATGATTCTGAGGAGCTTTCCCCTTTCCTTATTCAAGAGAAGTAGAATAAATTTAAGAAACTTATAGAGAATAGAAGTAATAATTACAACGTACATTATTAAACTCATAATATCGTATAATAATAGTATGAGGAGATGCTAGGGATATAGGTAGTTTAAGCTTAAAAAGATGGTTTAGTTGCCGCTTTTTAGCAGATAGGTTGGGTAACTTAAGTAACTTTAGGTCACTCGTAAGTAACTTAGCACACTGTGTATATAAAATGAAATGAAAACTATAAATGGATGAAAAAACTACTCATGAGTATAACTAGCAAGACTATGGAACTAGTGTTATTTTTGGATATAATGGAGCATAACTATAAACTTAATTCTAGTCAATTTCCCATGATTTCTAGTGTTGATATCAAATGTTTTAAAGATAAAGTTACGGATTTCAATAACAATGGAATTGGAAGTGATGTGCTATATGATCTTATAATGGGACCATTGGTTAAATCGTCATTGGCACACTTCCTTTACATGAAAAAGAAGTGTATTGATATCAAAGAAGACAAAAATGGCAATAAAATACCCGATCTAAAAGTTTTCTATCCTAATTATATACGTTTCAATTTTATGGATAACTTAATAGCAAGTAAAGCATTGGTCACACTAAGATCTTTTAAACTTTATGAATTAACACCAGGTGCAACATCTATGGATAGAGGGATAATAATGCAAAAGGTTGATGCTTTGTTACAGAATCCAATTATCATTAAAATGGTAGATTCCTTTGTAACAAAACTACAAGTTGATGGTGAACAGGTTGATAGAATATTAGGATTTGTTCAAACTAAAAGGAAACCATCTAAAGGAATAAGCTTGCTATATTTTATATTAATGGACTTGTATTTGGAACATTTAGATAATTTCATTTACGATACTATAAACAAATTAGAATTAAACTGTTTTTGGTCTAGGTGCCTGAATATCACAGTCATTAGATTTATTGATAAGAAGACGGTATTAAAATCTAATGAAATATTGTAGTTATACATTGTGCTTCCAGCATGGGGTTTGACTGCTAAAGTACATTCAGGAACCTAGGGTGGTAAAGTTTTAAGACCGTGGCAAGGGAAGCTCTACATTAATACTGAGGGGCTGCTACAATGGGAGAGACTTGAAAGTATCATTGATATGTAATATGTCTGGTTATTTAGTGTCTTAGAAGATTTCTTTGGTTATCTAGTGTCTTACAAAATAGTAAGATCTTAAATAGGATGTTAAAATAGACCGGTCTAACGGATGAATCGGAGAGTAAGGAGATAAGGTAGGGCCTTACTCATCCCTATTATTGCTATTATTCATTTGGTTTTGGTCTCAGAGATGAGCTATTGTCATTGTCCTTCTTAGCCTTTTTAGCCTTAGCCTTCTTAACCTTAGCCTTATTAGCCTTAGCTTTCAGAGCCTCATCCTTGATTTTGTAGAGAGTCGGTTGAGGAGCAGTGGTCTTTTGACCTTCCATTGTGGACTCTTGACCTTCAGTAGTGGATTGACTGACAAATTCTTCATTTTGATTCTTTAGTTCATATTTTAAAATGGTATTAGCATCTTGACTTCCTAAGTCTATTACATCTATAGGTCGTATATCTATCCAGACATTATTTGAATCATAGACATTCTCTCTTTTCGTACTCTGTGGTAGTCCTAGTTTGATGATCATTTCCTTTTTTACGATCTGGAGTTTATTCCAATCTATTTTGAAATTAGCTACAGTGAGGATCTGATCGATTAGAAATAGATCTGCTAATTGATTTTGAAACCATTTAGATGTTATTAATTCTTTAGCAGGACCCTTGTGTTTAATAATTTGTCTATCATCTTCTATGTCTAACATATAAATCTTAGGTGCTAAGAAGATACCTCTCTTGACATGGCTTTCAAGTTTAAACTTACCTAATTCAATGGATGAGATTAAATCGTCAGGAAGAGGACTTCTTAGAACTATTGAGTCAGTATCAGTATAGTAACAGTCAGGTCTGGAAATGTATGGGTACATATAAATACGAGCACAAACAATGATAGTAGTAGCCAATTGAACAGCCGACATCTTAAGAGGTTTCTAATCATCGTCGTCAGCAAAGCTACAATTACTAAGGTAATTTACAATATAGTAATGATCAGTAAGCATTTCTGCAGATTGAAAATTATCTGTCTTCATCAATTCTTCATATCTTTTTTGATTGTAGATCTTTGTTACTGTACTTTCAAGATTCATACCAAATCTACCATACAGAGTTCATTAGAATCTTATAAATAAATGTCATAGCTTCATCACCAGCTTTCTTGGCTTTTAGTTTGCTTTTGTAGAGGTGTGAGATTAAGTCTTCGAAAGGATTGGACTTCTTCTTAAACAAATAACCCCTAAGAGGAATTACATGGTAACTTAAATCATGTGCGAACTTCAACTCTTCGCTATAAAAGACTCCAAAGAACTTACCTATAGGAAAGAGTAAAGTACTTGATTTATCCTTATAGGGCAAGAATGGACGTGATATATTGGTAGGACATACAACATAGGCTTCAATAAAGCCAAACAAGCTATCCAATCCAACATACTCTAAATTATTCTTTTAGATAGGTATACCACAAGGCATAGGATAAGATTTCATAATAAAAGGATATAATGAGTTCACATCATAATAGTAAAGATTCTCACCATAGGGCTTATAGACATCAACGTGCCCCCTATAATAGCTACGCTTAATAAAATTGTCTTGGTTTCTTGTAGGTATATTGATATGAAAGGTCTTATCATCAAAAAACTTTTGATGAAATATTTTAAGGGATAGTGATGATAATGTCATCACATCCTCGATATCAATACAGTATGGCGACCAATTAATCTCTTGAGCCTTCAACATCAAACCACCTAAGATAAGGATATCTTGGCGAAGATAGTTTTTCAAATCCATACTATTCAACAGAAGATTAGACATAGACAAATCATCATGCGGGATAGAACCTTTGGATCCTAATTTAAGACATAAAGTCTTTCCCAATTTATTAAGAGAGCTAGGTAGTAATGTGCATGAATCTTTGAAACGTGAGAAGAACTTATCGCTAAGATAAACTTTCAACTCGTAAAGCTTATGATTCCTTAACAATGTTTTGATTTTATACTTATTACCACGATCTGCATAATACCTAAGAATGAGAATACCATCAAATCAGGCAAAATTATGGAAATAAACTATTCAAAGATGGATATTGCTATTTTTTTTCACAAATTCTTCCAAATTGGATAAAAATTCATATAACATTCTTTCACTCCTCTCTTCAAAGGTAGAATAGAAAGTTATGCGATCTTCACTGAAAAAGGTTTTAATCGAATAGGAAGGTAGGGATGTTAGATTATCACTTGGCGTCACCACTAAGTAACCTGCTGCATAAGGAACATGAACATTATTCACTACTATAGTCTCTATATCGACTTCAACGAAAGGATGACATCCTTTCATACTACTTTTTATAGCGCTTATTTCAGAGGGAATACGAGTCTTTTTATACATAAGTGATTTAGCCTCGAGTAGATTACCACTTTCTATTTTTGAATCCGTAATAACATTATTAATTATGCTAATCATATTTGATATCTTAGGAAATTCTAATGATTTAAGGGAATCCTTAGGTTCATAATAGATATGAATAAAGACACCTTTAATCAAAGATTCATTATATTTATCACCCTTCAACCTAATAAGTTGCTCAATCATATCATATATCCTCTTTTTGTGAAGTCTATTACCTAAATTATCACACAAAGGAATAGCTTTTCCTAAAGTAAAGGGGATGTTATAGGATGCATGTGCTTGCATAGCATATCCAATTGTAATTTTCAAATACTCTGAACCAACATTATAAGCGTGCTGTTCGACCAATTGTGTAAAGGCTAATGTTATGACTTTAAAATCAATAGCTCGATGGTATGGTTCTAAAAAACTAGTAGAAGCATAGATTCATCCAAGATAAAGAACTTTCCACCTAACATAATCAATATTACTTTGTAAACGTTGCCAATAATCATATAAAGAAGAATGGGCTAAAGACGAATAAAACCTCTAAGTAGCATAGGCCCTAGAATACAACATCATATAAGACCTACGATTCAATAACATAATACTAGACAATTTATATTTTCTAAATTTTTGCCTTTTTTTGGCTTTGGCTAAGGTTAAGCCGTTGTTATGATAAGTGTTGGTTATCATGATGTAGTTTTATTCTTATTAGCTGGGGAGCTTTTATCCCTTAAAGGGTGGATATATTCTTATTAGCTCGGGATTCACATGAAGGTTATATACAACTCACTAACTGATTCAAATGAAGAGGTTTGCCGTAATCTCGAGGTTAAGATTAATAAGATCGCGGGAGAGATTAAAGAGTTTAATCGATGCTCGATAATTCGGCAAATGCTATCTCAAGAGTAGCCTTGCTCAAAAAGGAAAAGATTCCAAAATGTAGAAATATACTTTTCTATTTGATTTCGTATATTGACATCTATGTATATCTATGATGTTTATAGATATTGCTATTTATAGTAAGTCCTCGATTCTAATGGCAAAACTGTAAATAATATACAAGGACTTAAACTTTAAAGAATTGGGCTTATAAATAAAATAAAGGAAAACATGTATAAGAATACAAAACTGTTCATTTTACAGAGGAAGTTGGCATGTAGCCACTTGGTATGTCCTAGAAAGAATAGTATCTGAACCGGATGGGGTCGGTAGTTGGATGTATAGGTTTGGGAAGGAGTCCTTAAAGTCTTATAGTGTTTGGCCGAGACACTAAAAAGTTCAGCTCACAATTGTCGAGTTCTATAATCAGTTGACATGAGTCTCTTGGTGTTGTGCCGAGTGGTTCTTTGGTCTCGAATACTTGGTTTTGTAGTACTCGACACCTCAGTTGATGATAGACTTGATGCCGAGTATTTATCTTCTTACCTCTCTTCCTTTTGGCTTCAGTTCGGCCTCGGAAAGCATTGATAGGCCTCGGCTTCGAGAAGGTCTACCTCGGCTTGGATATAGTCGGAGGTTGATTCCCATCACCTAAGCTCTTCTGTCGCTTATACATGTGGAAGAGCGTTGGGGGATGGCCTTATCTCTAGCCACGCTTGGGGAAGAAGCTGCTTTACGGCCTTGTGGACTCGATCAAAGGCTGGCAAGACGAGTATGTGGTGGTTAAACTGCTCAAGGAGGCGGATTTTTAGACCCAGTGGACCTGAATAGTTCATACCGGAGGTAAGAAGGGGCTCGATCCCAGTGACACTGAGGTCGTGCAAGAGATCCTAGCCTTCATGGCGCTGAGAGATGGCCAGGAGATTAACGTTGAAGAGACCGTAGAGAGGTATTTCCCATACCCGATCTCCGGGCTCTTCCTTAACATGAAGAAAGCTGTGGTGGAGAAGTGGACTGAAGATACAGGTTTGTTTTTACGTGCTTATGTCTATTGTGCTAATGTCGAGGTGCTTCATCCAACACTTGTAGGATGGGAGGACCTTCTTGGTTGTACTGGTTACGACGGTGTTTTATGGATGGTAGTGGTAGTTTCTTTTACTTCATTCTTATTTTCCTTTTCTAAATTTCGATCAGGTTTCTTGCAAGCAAAAATTTGGCTCCAAGGATGCCTTGTCCATCTATGGATGACCTGATGAGCAGGCATTAGGAGCGAACCAAGGTAGACTTGTCAAAGGCAAAGGTAGTAAGGCCAAAGCCGAGGCCTAACAAGACCAGCAAGGCATGGTCAAGGTTTGTTCCTTAAGGGATTTCGCTTGGCATTCAGGACGAACCGGTAGATGTGGAACCTTTGGGTGTGGCTTTACTTGCTCTTGCCCCTATGCTTTTAACCGAACCCATCATCATTGGTGCTGAAGGCATCGAGACGGAAGGGCCTAATGTACAGGTACTTTCCCCTCTGAGGGCGAGGGATAAAGAGATTGCAGAAGGACCTGCCCTTCCTCAAGTTGCAGGCTAGAAGCGCAAGGCTCCCGAAATGTTCAGGGATTTAGGTCTTGGGGTGAAGAAACACAAGGCTTTGTCAAGGGTTCCATTGGGTAAGGGGAAGTGGAATGAGTGGCTGATGGCCTATCCCTATTAGAGCATCAATGACATGTGGGATGCATTTTTTAAAGTCCTTAACAACTTTAGGTTATTGGGGATATGGCCAAACTCATTCTAGGAAGTGCCATACACTTCCCAGGACGACAAACTATTGAGGGAAGCCCTTGAGTTGGAGATGAAGAGGGTTCAGGGGAAGCTCCTTAGGCCGAAGTGGGAGGTCCGTGTCAACAATTTGACACTACAGCATTGGATGCTTAACTACTAGGCTTTGATGGGGTCTTATATCCCTGACGATTGGGTTATCCTCGAAGGGCTCTCTTAGGAGGGTGGGGACTACCCCATACAGATAGTGGGCTACTTGAGTACACTGATGCGGCAGGTAAGTTTTCGTTGCCCCTGTGTTGTGCTTTTATATGTTAGTTGTATTAATGGTGGGCTCTATTTTTGATTTGCAATACCACGGACAAGTGTTACTTCAATTGAACAAGTTTAATGCCGCCTAGAAAGAGGTAAAGGGCTTTCGGGAGGAGTTGCATTGGCATAAGAAGTACCTACTGGAGGTTGAGACTTCTAGTAAGAGGTACTTAAAAAAATTTGCCAAGGCTAATAGGTGCTTGCGCCACTCTATTATATAAGTAATGAGGCTAAAGGCCAGGCTGAAGGACTTAGAGCGAGAGAGGGATAGGGCTGAAAGGGCGGTCGAGAAGGTAGAGGACCTAAAGGCTTGCCTCTCTCAGAGGTTAGACGAGGAGAGCAAAGCTAGGGCTTGACTCGAAAAGGAGAATGCCGAATTGAGGACATCAGTAGCTAGGCTTCAAATTGAGCTGGTGATACAAGCGTCCGAGTGTGAAGGTGTCAGAGCCACTTCGTTAGAGCTGGTTGGTTTAATGGTAGGGTTAGAGCAAGAGGTCTAAGAGTTGCGAGCAAAGGTTTTGGAGATGGAGGAGATCATCTCTTAGATGGAGATTGGTAAGGTCTTCAATGATGCTGCCGTTAAGAAGGCCATCGCGGACTACCGCAAGATCGATGAGTGGTTAGACGAGTTAGAGGACCTGACCACGGACTTTGCGTGCTATACAAGGAAGGAGGTTCTTTCCCATTATTCGGACTTTGTTCTCAGTTTCCTTGACTTCCTGGATTCCTTGACCTTTTCCGAGAAGAGGGAAGCCTAGGCATGTGAGGAGGAGGCTGCCCAAGTGGCTATTGAGATTGCAGGCGCTTCATCTGCTATTGGGGCTGGGCATGGTGCTTCTACATTCGCTTTTGCCCTAGCAGCCTAGTAAGAGGCTGCCCCTGAAGGTATTCCTGGAGAGAATCCATTTGTGGGGAATCCATTTGTGGGGGATCCTTCTGTCGCTCTTGATTCGCATTCTTCAGTCCTGCTCCAAGTTAGGGCCTGCTACCTAAAGCACTGGTAGATCAGCGCTTCGAACAGATATATACTTCGGATTTTTTTGAATTACCAAAGTTAGCTGACCCTAGGAGATAGCGGAGTTCTGTTTTCTTTTTTTTTTTTCTTGAAATTAATGTAAAAAGGGCCGGGATGCCGACCTTTGCTCTGTAATTAAACAATTAAGGAATAAATAGATAAATGTTTTTGAAACATCCTCTCCTAATCTCTATTTGTCTTTGAATGTATTTGCTTGAGAATTCCTTTGTCTAACGGAAGTTGATCCTTATCGAGGTCAACTGTTGGGGGCATTCCTTCGTGCAAGGGGTATTTCCTCTTGCCGAAGTAACCCTAAGGGGTGTCAAATCGGTAGCATTTCGACCTGCCTAAAATGTGGGAGTTCCTCTGTGCAAGGGGTGTTTCCCTTTGCCGAGGTTACCTTAAGGGAGGTCGGTTTGGTGGTGTTCTGACTTGCCTAGAATGGGGGAGTTCCTTTGTGCAAGGGGTGTTTCCTTTTGTCGATATTACCTTAAGGAGGGTCAGGTTAGTAGCGTTTTGACTTGCCTATATTAAGAGACTTTTTACGTACAACAGGTGTTTCCCCTTGTTGAGGTTACCTTAAGGGGAGATTAGGTCGACTCGACGCTTCTTCTTCCCAAAGCTCTCCCCTTCTGGTTTGCTCGGCATCCTGTTGCCAAGGCAATCCTTTACAGACAATTTTTCCTTATCTTGCTTTTTGCTTGAACTTTCTTGGTTGGCATTGCATTTGGCGCGAATGTTGTCTTCTTAGTCGATGTACTTTTGGGCTTTGTTCCAGAAGTCAACCGGGATCGTTGGATTGCTCTTAGTAAGCGATCAGAAGAAATCTTCCGAGGGTTGGATGCTGAGTTAAGTAGTATGGACAGCAACTCCCTCATCGAGCTAAGAGATTTTGACCATGGCGTTGTTGAATCGAGCTACGTAGTTATGTAGGGACTTACATTCACCTTGCCTTTTTAGGTATGAGGATGATGTGTCCTTGGACGAGGGCTTGCTAGCCCTGAAATAAAGGCTGAACATCTGTGCTAGCTCATCAAAGGAGCCAATGGAATTGTCAGGGAGGTGGTTGAACTACGTTTGAGTTGCTTCCCTCATAGTGCCTGGTCAGGCCTTGCATAGTATAGCGTCCCCATAACTGATGGGAATCAGGCTATCGGACCTCTGACCCACAGCTGAGCCCGAAGACTAGAAGGGCTAGCACAACGAGTCCTTCTGTTCCAACTAACCTTTGCCAAATTCGAGTACTTCCTTGCTGAGCCACCCTTGATGTCGTCCATATGATTGCCCATTTTTTTACAGTATGCCGAGTTGATGATTACTCTCCAACGCCAAGCCGTCCGATTACTGGGCAACTTCTTTACTGAGAAGTTAAGAGAGAAAGTTCGAATCGACTAAGCCATCCCTGCTCGGACAAACCCATTTATCCGTACTTTTTTGTCTGCATCTTCTAATGACCTTGTCAATGTAGCGTCACCACATGTATAGTATCATGTACAGAATCCATTGCACCAATAATTATTTTTCTTGTATATTCATTTTTACCCTTTTATATCTCGTGCATTACTTCCTTAAGAAATACCCTTTTTATCTTTTCCTTTTTAGGCAAGTTGCCATAACTTATGGGTATAAATACCCTTGTACTTGTAATTGTAAGAGATAAGATCATTCTTAATATACACTCTTTAAGTACTTTTTCTTCCTTGCATAAACACTGTTTGTTCATTCTCAGTATTACTCTTATCCTTTCCCTTAAGCAAGGTTAGGTAGTGAATAACCTCACCGGACCAATTCGTGCATCATATCGAATTGAGTCGTAAGTCCTTGGAAGTTTCACTGGTGTGTCATATCCTCTGGAGCTGTTCGTGAGTTTTGCTTACTACTTCATTCTTCAATTTTTACCCTTTCGCACTTTTCCCCATTAATCCTTTTCAAGATTTCTGCAAGCTTAGACTCATTTAACAACTGAACTTGTTTGTTCTTGGTCATGGTTTGCATTATATAACCGTGAAGGCTCGTGAGGGTGCAAAAGTGGAGAAGATGGTCATTGAGGTCACTCGTGCTATTGTATTGGTCCAGCGATGGAAGTTTTCCGTTTGGAGGCAACAATTCGTCCTAACACCCCTGGTGAAGGGGGTCTTATTGCTGGTGACCAGCTCAGCGTTGTTAGCTAGCTTACTCCCCTATTGCTTGAAGAGTCGCCTTACCATAACTCGAGCTTGTTGTGCAGTCGAGTGAACCTGCACTCCTTACGAGTTAGCTTCTTGCTCGTTGTAAGCCAGAGCTCGATTACAGGTAGCCACAAACCTTACTGGCTGCTGATGTAATGGCGGATCAGGTTACTGATCCTTACCATTTTGTTGGTGCTATTAGGTGTTCCGTCTAGTGTGGGCATTTGAAGCTTTGGGGTGGTAAGTTTACGCGCTGTACCGCTCTGCTTCATTTAGGCGAGCGCGGTTAGGCGAGCGCGGAGCATCTTATTATGCATAGCATACTCCTCTACCAAGTGTTTAATACGCTCCTCTAACACAACCCTTAGGATGGGCTGATTGCGCCTAGGTTGGTTGTTTACCAACTATTGGTTTTTTACCAACTATTGGTTTTTTTGTTCGTCACATTGAGACATGATGTTAAAAGGATTGCTTGAGGGGTATGCATTTGATGTGTTTAAGGTTTTAGGTGTAGGAAATCAATTCTTCTTATAGATGGTGCCAAATGTTGTCTCAAAGTTCTTGCCGGTAGTCGTTTAGATTCTGCATATAATGGGCTTGCAAAACAAGATACGGTGAGGGGACATTGGGGGATTGTCCAGCATGGCTACTCCAATGCTTAAGTTAGCGGTGAGCTTTTGAAAGTATAGAATGCTTGAGGGTAACACGCAGGCTTAGTACGTAGAGCCTAGAGAGCTTTATTGTTGAGTAGCCACTTGGTATTTATAGACAAAGTAGAGCCAGCATTTGGAGGTTAGTTAATGGGAGAGATCTTCTTCCGCAGGTATTGGAGAGTGGAGTTGTGGTGCTCGATGTGTCCCACTTATTCAGGATATGGCTGTTTCATCTTTATTTTATATGTTATAGCCGTTGCAAGACTTACTGAGCTTGGTCTATTCAGGCTTAGGGCTTAGGCCTATAGGGGTGAGCCTTAGGCTACGAAACGCGATTGATTCGATTGAGCTTAAGGGGCCTATGTCTAAAGTACCCTATCAATACAAACCTTGTCAACATCCATCCCTTGTCTACATCCATCTTACTCCATCAAACTAAAATTTAAGCATTCTTTATCTTATCAAGTTATAATGTCACAATTATCATGAATATTTTAATTTTTATAGAACTCAAGATGCAGATGTATATTTATATATATATACATACATACATTAATATGTAGGATTTTCAATTCACATGCTCTAAAATAGCATTCAAACCATTATAAAAGGACCAATTGTCCATGAAGTTATAAAACTGATTGCTCATATAAAAATTGGCAAACAAAAGAAGACAAAAAAAAAAAAAAAATTGAGTAATTTTTTATTTTTCCAAAGAAAATGGGTTAAAAATTTAAAACGTTACAAAAAGTATCGGTAGAAAAAGGGAAAGTGAAACCTCATTATATATTTTGAAGGATAATCATGACTAATCATTATTCTATTTCTCTTTTTTTTTTTATTTAAGTTGTATTAGCTAAATAAGAAAAAAAAAATTTCTGTATTTTCTTTCATTTCCATTATTCATATCTAAAGCAAGAAATAAATATAATATTTCACCATTAATTTCCTTTTCACTGTTTTACTTTATAATGATCTATTTCCATTTCGACAAAAGTTGTTAAATTTGAGATACAACTAAAAACATGTATCGACAAAAAAAAAAAAAAATTTACATATCCACTTATCATGTTATAAAATAAACTGGGTTGAATTAATCTACCAGCCCATGGGTTCAAACTGCAATATGAAACATTGAGGAATACGACCTATATAGGTCTAGTATGTAGTATTATTGTATAGTTATAACTATACCTAGGTAAGAGCTGGTTTCAAATCATGAACTGGCTCAAGTGGGCCTCGAATCAGCCTGGCCCGTGGGAGGTTGGGCCGAACCTTTCTCCCCCTGAAACGCTCGAACTGGTAGGTTATGAACCATTGGGTTAGTCCGCCATTAAATCGATTAGTTAGCCTAGCCGGTTTACTCCTTTAGAAAAAAGAAAAAAAGAAAAGAGAAAAGGGAGGCTACTAAGTCAGATAAAATAATTGGATAATATCTAATAGGTTATTGCGTATCAAAATTACTTTATTTGTGATGATGAATGATAATTTTTAAAAAATAATATCATCAAACTAATAATAGAAAATTAATTATAAATTAATTATGTGTTAAGGATAAATAAAAAATTCAATTTCAGTTAAAAATTAATTATGTAAGTCCATTTTGTAAAATTTATCAAATGTTAAGAACTTGAATATAAGGAAAAAAAATTTGAGGGAAAAAAATAAAATTGTTGGAATCACATTAAGTTAGAAATTGATAAAAAAATTAAAAATTATTAATGAATTAGTATATTTAAAAAAGGAGAAAGGAGATTACATTATTATAAATTATTAATGTATTAAAAAAAAAAGAAATTGAATGTTAAAAATAAAAAAAAAAATCAATTTAAGGCTCGAAACCGCTCCCTTACAAGCCAGTCATGGTTCAACCGTGACTGAGCATGTGAATCGACGGTTTCAAGCCAGGTCGGCCTAGCACCCACTACTAGCTATAACTATATACCATCGACTAAATTGGTAAGGTGAATTTAGAAAAAAAAAAGAAAAGAAAAGAAAAGAATAGAAAAGAAAATATGGTAAGGTGAAATATTGCCCACTCGGCAACCATTTTTTTAGGGTGATTTTTCTAAAGTTTTTGGGTAGATATGTAATTTTATTTTATATATAGGTTTCTATTAAGCTTAGATAATTATTATATTTATTGTTGTCAATTATTAGAAATAATTTTGCTGATGCCTGTGAAAGAATATATTTTAGAATAAAATTGTTTGGGAATAAATATATAAGCTAAAATACGCTAGTTATTTATAAAGTTATATTAGTGGCGTAATGGAAATATTTGATATGATACTCCAACGCCTAATGACTCATTTACTTTCTGAAATGAAATAATAAATAAGGAAAAAACATTTTTACATTAGGAATGATTATTATCAGAAGTAGGTTGGAAACTTTTATTTTAGTATTTACTTCATGTAATTTTTTATTACAAGGAATACACATTCTAATATTTACTTCACTCATTAATTAATTAAGTTGGATATATAATCAAAAGTATTAATTTACATATAATTTTAAGCAATGTTGTCAAATCCGACCTTAATAGTTAATTCGAATAAATGAGAGAGTCAAAAGTTAAAATGATAAAATTAGGTTTATCTGTGGTTCAACCAAAGTTAAATAAAGGTTGGACTGATATGGTTTTATGGTAGTGTCAAGTCAAAGTGGAGTGGACCGTATGAGTCAATCTGGGTTTAAAATAAGTAATTTCATTAAGTTCAGTCATTTAATGGGGATATGATGATCTAATTACTTAGACTTTTATTCCCCTTATAAAGAGAATAAAAAAATTTTAATTTTTTATAAGGTATTAACTATACTCTCAAATAAAGATAATAGATTAAGTATTAAAAATAGGAATTCGCTACTCAAAATCTATGGAAATAGGGTAATAAAAGGTTGGGAGGAAATTGTGGTTTTATATTCTTCAAATAAACAGATGTTAGAGAAATTTTATCTTTACTTTTTTGTTACAGATATCAAAACCATTTATACTTTCAATTGTAATATTAAATTGAAAGTTAATACCGTGTTAGACGTAAATTATCAACTATACGGAAATAATAGATATGAAATTATAATAAAAAACAACATACATTAACCACCACAACTAGTGATATAATTTAGGTTTAATTGTTCCATGGAAGGGTCGGGGGAATATCTGTAAAGCCAAATCGGTTAGATTTGCTCTATATTATTAAAATTAATTATATCTATTACCGATGTTTTACGGGTAAGTATACAGGAACATTCATGCCAAAGAATTACAGGGTACTTTATCAAATGTGGATGGTACAAATTTAAAAGGGCTTCAAGATAATACCAGGTTTCACCATACATCTCATCGTGAAATCTGTAAAACTTTCAAACTTATAACTTAGCGGGTGATATAATATATCCATCCAGAAATCTACCCATATCCGGTCATATTTATAGCAGATTATTATTGCCCTATGTATTATTATTTGGGAAAAATGTAAATAACACTATAAACTTTGATTTTAATACGGATTATTCTTCTAAACTTTTAAAGTATAGTTTTTAACCTTTAAATTTTCATAAATTAATAAATAATTCTCATAATCCATTTTAATTTTAATTTTGATATATAAATACAAAACATTATTCTCAATTTAGGGGGCTATTAACCAATTTATAAAAGCTTATGAACAAAAAATTACATGAACAAAAAAATTACACATTAAAAATTTAGAAGGTAATCGGTATCAAAGTTGAAGTTTAAGATTTTTCAGAAATATCCTGTCGTAAAAAGCCTCTTTTGTCCGATGTTTAATAAATTGACATGGTATAAATTTAGTGGTTTTGGTTTCTTAGCTGGACCGAATATACGCTGTACTGCACTTTCATGCATGATAAAGAAATTACTCCTCAAACGCAACATCGAAAATCTTATTGGTTCGTCCAACAATGGAATTTGCGGGCCAATTCTAATTTAATCGAGTGGTTTAAATTTGTTAAGTTTATACTAAAATTTAACTAAATATTTATGTTTTAACTGAGATATTAAGTCACTTAAGTTTATATTGTTGCACTATATAAATATGAAATATCTTCTTAGTATTTCCAACAACTTACAGCTATATAAATTATAGATTTCGATGCTGAATGTTCCGGGACATTTAATAAGAGCTGTATAGATATTTTTTTTCCTCTTGTTTTAGTGAAAGATTTTAAAGATCTGCATATAATATTATTATTGCAAAACGGCAAAAAAATAAAAAAGAAGAAGAAGTAAATTTGTCCTAGGTAATTAATTGTTATTTAATTCCTTTCGGCGGTTCAAGGGTCAGTTTCTTTCTTTTTTTTTTTTTTTAAGTTTACAATTTAGATTAATAATTTCTAATATTTTAATTTCTATTTTTTATTAATTTTAATAATTTCTAATTCTTTATTAATTTCCTTTGAAATAATAAATTTTAATATTACGTATATAATTAACCAATATTTCCAATTAAAATTTGATTCCATTTCGAAATAATAAGTTTATTTTATATGAAGTTAATATTAGTATAATATTGAGAAAATAAGTAATGTCAAGTAAAGTAAAAGAGGTTATAACGGATAAATAATTTTCTTTAATCGCAGAATTATGGACTATAATAAAGAAATAAAATACAACGCTATTATTAACTATAAATTGTTGTAGAGAAATAAAATCCTTTCTCTTTTTTCTTTAATTCTTTTTTGAAGGGAGTCGAAAATTTTAACATTTTGTTAAAAAAAAAAAAAAAGAGAGGGTCTAATCGATCTGTTACAGGTTGACTGGCTGATTCAATGGACCTAGACGGTCGAATAGCCTAGGCCCTTGACGCCCGAGCGTTCAAAGGCCGGTTTAAGCCTACTTTGAATTGAGTTGGTTTTCGGTTTGGAATCGATCCTTGAACGAATATAGTTTGACTTATTATATTATGAAAGCTTCTCCATGAAATATCATCCATGCAATTTTTATTTATTCATATTTACAACCAATCAAAATATATAACGTTTTATTGTGAAATTGCCTCTACCCTACAAAATAAAAAAGAAAATATTTGCATCTTACATCACATTGTACATACCATATATATTATTAAGGTATTGAGGTGGTAATTTCTGTTTGTATCAGTTGTAGAAAGTATATAAAATTGAAATAAATCACAAATAATTAATTTATATTACAATTGTATTTATATTTATTTGTATTACAATGGTATTTCTCCTGTTGTGTATTATGTTGGATTCGTTTTTGTTTTGCACTCAGGTTCTTGATTGTACAACGTTTCTTTTGAAGCCAATTCACCCTAGAAAAAGGAAAAGGAAAAGACAGTATTTGCATCTTATATCACATAGTACATACTGTATATATTATTAGTATATAGGGGTGGTAATTTGTATTTGTATCAGTTGCTGAAAATATATAACAAATAATTAATTTATATTATAATCATATTTATTTTTATTGCGCGGTATTTGTATATATGGTTAGGTTGTTAATTGTATCATATTCATGTCATTATATTTTATCAGAAAGTGCTAAGTTTATTCAAGATGTACTTGTTTTAGGAAAAATATGTTATATATATATATATATATATATATATATTACTTTACAACTATCAAATGATATCATAGCAGTTTTAATAATAATTTTAGATACTAGTTGCTTGGAGGAGTGGTGATGGTGGCGATAACAATCATCTGCCACTGCTAATGACAATTATAGTGGAAAATATCAACAAAAAATACAGAAAATGATTTTCCTCTTTCTAAAAAATTCTAATATAATTATCTTCTATTTTTCCATTAATATTAATTTTTTGAGACTAATCGTTATTCATTACAATTGGCCAATGATTACAACCCTCAGCTCCTACTATCAGCTGTTGCTAAAAACCATTAATAACCATAAGTTGAAATTATCATGATAATAGTTTTATAATTATTCACCCTTGCAATGTGTCAAATCATCACGTATCCTTTTCAAATGTGTTCCTGAATTCCCACTAGAAGTGAGTTAGTGAAACTTTAACAGATGTGTCTTCTTGCCTATGTTCTCACACTTGCATGAAAGACATCGCCATCTGGGATGGGGACTGACCTGTTCTGGATATAGACTCGGTTAAATGAGGATGTCTTAGGGAATTGTACTGTTGTCGGGATACCCCTTTATACTGATGAAGCTGAGATAATCTAGGAATCATGAATCCCATCTGATTAAAGCGCATGTGGTAGTGCTCAGTCCATGATGGTCATAGATCGAATAGGTCGGCTTAGGATTGGGAGAGGTCGGTCATGGGCCAGAGCAGTTAGCCTATGGTCTCTTCAGGTTGGTATAAAACTAAGGAATTTATATTTAAAATTTCCTATTAATACTCCTAAATATATGGGTATATTTTTTCTCTCTTAAATATTTTCTTTCTTTCTTTCTTAAATGAAGCCATGTTACTCTATATATTTTGTTAAGTATTTCCTAATAAAAAATTATCATGCCATAATGTGAAAGTTATTAGAAAAATCAATTATCACAGTGTAAACAACCATTGGTAAGGGAAAGAGATTAGAGAAGATAAAAAAAAAAAAGAAAAATAAATAACACTTGTTAATTTTAGCAAAGAACCTAAATAAACTTGGGGTAATAAAACAAGGAAAGTGGACAACAAATTCAATTTATCATAAGATATGTTTAGGTACACATATGAACTCTCTTTTTAATACACAATATCCTACTACAAGTTTATATATAAGCTCTACTATAATGTAGGGTGAACATACATCATTAGGATAATACATGGGACATATCAAGGCAGATTCCAGAAACCTAGTTTACTAGCACTGGGACTATAGTTGATTATTGATCATTCCTAGTTGATTGGTTTTCCTTTTGGTTAACTCTTTATCAATCATATTGACCAAATACGACCATAGTCGACCAACTTGTAAACATAGTCAATTAGGTCATGCTTTGTATGGATATTCATTTTTCAGTTCAATTTAGTTTTGGAGCTAAATTGAATTGAATTGTATTTAAAACAACAGAATCACTTCTAATAGGTAAGGGTTTTGAACTGAACTTCTCTAATTATGATTCGGTTTGGTTTAGTTTGATTAGGTTTGGTTCCAACCTTCATAAAAATACCTTGTTCTAATTGATAGTAGTAATAGTTAGTAGAGTTTTCAACTAAACATTTATGTTGAAAATAGAAAAACATTATGTAAGAATTAAAATCACATGACAATGCATCTTAGGTAATGGTGGATGTGCATAAGTTTGCTTAATAGATGAGACACAATGATGAAAGAATAGAAGTGGAATATGGAGGCTGAAAGTGAGAGATAAAAAGTAAATAAGAGTTATACTGAGATGTCTCTAAAATTTAAACTAAAATGTTGATTGTCTTTATCTTTTAATAAGAAGTATTTTGGTTTAAGTTCAAGTAGCTTATTTCAATTTGATTCCTTAACCCGAATTATAAATAAAACTGAAATATATTAGATCTGCATTTTACGGTTGCTTTAGCTCTTGATTTGCTTAGATAGACGGTCCTTATTTTCTTTTGCTTGACTAAACCTTTAGACCTTGACTTGATTTTGGACTTTATAATTCCCACCATGTAGCATATAGTGGGAACACATATGCCTTGCAAAACTATTCTACCCCGCGTTTTGCTCCTGCCGTATTGCCTTGCACCCAACCTTATGCCTCATTTCCCTCGGTTCAAACCCCACTGCCCTCTACCATCTAATGTTGCATACTTAGATACATGTCACATTAGAAAAGATAAAAGGATCCAATTGTTGGAAATGCTACATCTGGCTAAAAATATATCCTTAGGGCATAGAGACCAGGATAACCACTAAAATCATTCAACATAGCGAAACCATTATTCTATTAGAAATGAACATCGAATTCTCTTTTTTCTTTTTCTTTTTCTTTTTTTTTT